>CM034362.1:92871372-92906448 GCA_019925275.1 Mytilus edulis
CAAATAAAAATTGAAGCCATTATAAGGAGAAGATAATGTCATCATAGAAGACTAAAATACTCAAAATCAGCTCAACTTTGTGGAGGGCAAAAAAATAAGTTGAGATTTGTATATCTTCAAAGATATATATAAACTTCCACTCTCCAATGGCCTGTCGTAGGCTACCACTCTCAAATCGAGATTCAAAGATATATATAAACTTACACTCTCCTGGCCTGCCGTAGGTTACCACTCTCAAATCTAGATTCAAAGACAAGGTTCGGACAACATCCTTCAGGGACTGGTTGTGGCTGTCTGTCCCGACTACTTCTCTCCGAGTCGTACACAATCAACACCCCTCGCCATTTAGACGTAAAATGTGTAACTTGGTTGTCAAATGTTTTCGGATACTGAAGATCTGAAAAAATAATGTTATATTAAAATCTAAATTAAGTGTGGACACAGGACAATGTTTTGCAGACATAATTAGATGATGAGGAATGAAAGTGTCAATTTACTCATTTATAAGTAAAATAAAAGTATGTACTATCTATTGTGAATAAAAAAAATTAAAGGATTATATCTGAAATGTAAAGTGTTTTACAGTTGATAATTGCACATTCTTAAGGTTTTGTGGTTGAAGTTTGTTTTGATATGATGCATAAATTGTTTCTCTTATTATCAGAAAGAGATATTATGTATCATCTTTATATCAGAAGATATCTTAAGTCAGATTTTATTTAGGGACCAGCTGAGGACTACACCTAGATGCAAGATTTTATAGCTACATTGAAGACCCATTGGTGGCCTTAAAATCTGCTGCTGTCTGCTATTTGGTCAGTTGTTGCCTCTTTGACATATTCGCCATTTCCATTCTCAATTTTATGTCTCAATATTAACATATATGACATGCTGATATAATATATATGATGATCCTTATAAGTTAATGTCATTTTTTTTTTGTAAAACGCCCATAATCTTTCGTTTCAGTAATCCATTATCGATTTTATAAAACTTCTCATATGATTATCATGGTGAAATGAAGTGTGATTAATGTAAACAGAAATTCCATGAGATATAAATGTAGCAGAAAGTATTGATTAAGCCATGTGAAATATTTCTTACATCTAAATTAAGTATCAATAATGATAAAGCCACAAGATATTTATAAATTTTGGATCTATTCAGGGCAGAAAAGATTTTATATTAAATCTGTTGGATATAGACTTTCGAAATATTACTTTATATAAATGAAGGAAAAAATCAAATTAAATTTATCCATTTATAAAACCTTTATTATTTATAAAGGTAATAATCTTATATATATCTTTGATAAAATAAGTTGTTCACCTTTAATATAAGTTAACTTTCATATCAGTTTAGTATGTGCCATTCTATATCTTATATTTATATCAAACACAAAACTATTATACTGGCTTGAGAGTGTTTTAAGGATGTACTTAGTGAGGTTAGGTGAAAATTAATAAATTAAGAAGTTAAAATTGATACTATAAGCTGGTAGAGCATCATTTAAGGATAAAAATAAGCTAAAAATATTGATAGGTGATGGACCTCCTTTTGGAGATATTTGAGATTTAAAATATGGCGGGAAAAGGCTAACTCAGACTTTTACCTAATATTTGCATTGGTATTTAGGTCTCAAAACAAAAGAAAGAAAATTAAGAATCTACTAAAATTTTTGTAAACGACTTTTCATGAGCTGTTAAGTCTTATATGAAAAAATAAATGGGTGTTATGGGGCAAAATATTTTACATTGTAAGTATGGAAAAACACCAAGGAGTCCGAACATTTGACACAAATTCCCAAACCTCACCTAAGTACATCCTTAAGTCATTGCTTATAATGGAAGAAGTAGAGATTCAATCTATTGCCTCAATTTTCTGAGAGATCCACAACTTTTTATGATTCATTAAAGTACAAAAAGTGCCAATAGCATCAGGGTGGGAATCTTTAATAATAGCAGTCCTCACTCAGGGTCTATACAAGTATACTGCTTTGGCTCTATTGCATTGCTGTATAATGGCATAACAATTGTATCTCTATAAACAATAATATTTGTGAACAGATATATACAAAGTTGTGGTATGAGTGTCAATGAGACAACTCTTCATTCAAGTAACAATTTGTTAGAAAGGAGAAAGACTTATATGAACCACATAACAAAAGGACATTTACTACTGAACATATCCTTCCTGACTTAGGATATTTTAAGGTGGTACCTAACACTACAGGGAGATAACTCTGTAAAGTCAGTTGAACTTTTAATTACGTTGTGTTGTAAAGGGAATATTAAGCTTCTCAATGATCAAAATTGGCGTTTGTAAAACTGCTATATAACCAGTGTAATTTTTCTGAAAAACGGCTGGTTCAAACTTTTTGAATTTTTATATTTTTGTTAAAGGGTTAAAGTAAATATTTTGACAAAATTTTATAAAAATTAAACGAGCCAAACTAATTTTAGTGAAAGTATTGGGTACCACCTTAACACAATTAATTTATCATCAAACTTTTTATTTTACTTTAAAAAATCAATAAGCTTATCTTTTATCTTTGAAATGATGGCATTTTAAGTTAGATATTATTATAGTCTTTATATAAATAAGCCATAAAAGTTAATAAACAAACTAATATAATAATTTGAATTTTAAATTTATAACGGGTTATTAAGTTGAGTTAAAACATAAAAGAAATAAAAACTTATAAATTTACAACTATAAAATTTAATATGAAAAACAGTAAAACCTGTTCTCAAGGTCATGCACCTCTTTTACATACAAACCTGTATTGTTAGGGCCATAATTAAAAATATTTTGGTTTGTCCAAACTCTACCGAAAGGTTAGAGACAGTGGGTAGGTAGGCATTTTCTATTGCTTATTTAGCAAGAGAATTTGAAGTGTCATATGTTTTTTAGTCTTCATGCCTATCTGATAAAAAAATACTTTTTCACACAGGAAAATCCAAAATTTTAGTAAGGAGCTATTTTTTGGGTATATGTAGGGGTTAGGGTAAACAATTTTTTTCTTTTTTATGGTCACTTCTTTATATATCCCTTTGAAGTAATACCGATGTAAACTGTGAGCCTAAATTCAAAGGTGGCCTCTATCAGTATTTAAACATAAATGAGTGCCTCACAATTTTTATTTAATGTGGACATAAAATTTGGTGGCATGTATATTAGACAATGTGCCCAATAAAAAATGTAAAAATAAATCTTAAATCTTGAATCTATATAAAAACTTACCTTGGCTGTTAATAAGTCCATGATATAGTGTCCACTCTGAACTGATGTAACTACTGTTAATTAGCCAATGATAAATATCCATGTTATATATAACTTACCTTCGGTTAATTTGTCAATGAATTTTTCCTGAAAATTTGGTGCCGTTTTTATAAATCGTGGAGTCTCAAGTATTTCCCTTTCATGATATTTAGGCCAGTACGGTCCATAGGGCCAGAATTTAATGTCTGGAGGACGAGTTTTATATCGAGCAATGAAATCCTCCAATTGTTCTGAGTAATTCCAGTAACTAGTCTTTAGTAACTCATTACGTGATTGGTAAAGATTTATTTTAGTCTTTTCTGTTGAAACTAACGCCATGGTAAGAAGTTTTCATAAATCATAAACTAACAACACCTATTACAATACTTCCATTTTGAAATAAAACAAAAATCTAACAGCTTTTTAACACAACACTTTCAATTACTTTTCAAAATGATGGGAGATAACTCCACATTTTCAATCAAATCAAATATCATTATTGCACTATAAGAAAATAAGTTTCACTTCTGTATCACATGATCTTTGTCACATGATTCCTATTTTTTGGTCATGTGTTCTGTCATGTGATCTGTTTCTGTCGTCTGCTCTTCTCCTGGGTTGTCTCCTGCTGGCCTCCTTCTGAGTGAAGCTGATGATAAATAAAGATGAGCTATTTTCAATGATTTTCGTCTGAAGTTATGGTTTGGACCTAGATTGTCTATCTTGATACATTGTCGAGTTTTATGCCCCTTTTCAGTTTCTGAATCCATTGTCAACGCATTATTCAAAGAATAGTGTATTAACGAACATGACAAATTGTGTGTATTTCAAAACGCAACTGCTTTATGAATAAATCATAATGTATTATTTCTCATCAAAGTATATTAGGATTTTTTATATTAAAAATGAAAAATTTAAACACTACAATAACTGTAGTTATCCAATAGACTGTGAGCCAATAAAAGGAGAGACTATCAGTCATGAAGTATTAATATATATCGTCATATATCGCTTCATTACTCCTGACATTACATATAACTTAACAATTAATATATATGGTCATATATCGCTTCATTACTCCTAACATCACATATAACTTAACAATTACCATCCAAAACATTCAACAAAAACTAAAATCATTTCAACCAAAAAATTGAAAAAAATACAGGATGTCAAACATCCATTCAATAAATAAATGACTTTACCACATTACATTAAACATCTGTCAAATTAAATCTCAGAATACTGTCTAATAGTCAACATATATATCCATCTTATCACAATTCATCCTACAGATATCAAATGACAATCATGTAGAAATCCTCGGAAATATCATAAAGAATGTTCTGTTTTACTCCAAATTCAAATTTAAATTTACAGACTTCGAAGACTATCAATTAACCGTTCACATTAGTTTCTCAGAAATTCATTGAAGAAACTTTTCCCTATGAAGTCTATAAAATGATCTGCCAATCTTTCTTTGTTTTTAACATGTAAGTTACATGAATACTATCACAACGTATTGATTAACTCTTTAAAAGTGAAAACCATCTCTACGATCGTAATGACAACGACGATAATTTATCAACACATTCCACCTATAGTCACTAACACTTTCTAATGTTACTATGCAGCTGCACGTTCAATAACTCCTAGCGTTAGGTGCACCTCATTTAAGTCAATTTGTTTTACCCTCCATATACAATGCAGTGGAGAATAATTAATCATACAATAGTCAAGACTTCAAACGAAACTTTGGAGTATAACTAAATGTCCCAAAAGCTCATATCTAAACACAAGACGTCAATTCTTCCAAATACATCACTTATATTTGGACTCAGAATATTAGAAGTCAATTGTTCAACATACACCACTAATATTTGGACTCTAAATACAAGACGTCAATTGTATGACATACATCACTAATATTTGGACTCAACTGTTGATATATTACGATTAAAAATCCATGTCAGATTCAAGTGGCAATTCTGCAAATTGACCGATCGTTGTGAGAAGTATTAAGTTGACTATAGGTCTAATCTAAAACCACTCAAGAGGGTTTGATCAATACTAGCTGATTCAAGTGTTAATAAAAGGCGTCAAGTATTTGTTTTTTCGACACTAATTCAAAGTTTTTCGTGGTAAATGAAAGTTGAAGATCAGACCTTATAAGTTATATATAGATAAAAGAAAGAGACACTATGTATAATGTGTGTCCACAAATTTTTGTAAGCAGTTATATGACTTTCTTTGATAAAAAAAAGCCCACTGTGGTTTAAATGATCAATTGTTGCCTATTGTACAATTAGTTGTTTTGTTATGAAAATTTGTAATTACTAAGTCAGATAATCATCTAGTCATTCTTCAGTTGTCATTCATTCAATTATGTTATTTCATTGCTAACTATAATGTCTTCCGATTTCAGAATATATAAAGAGTAAATTGTATCTAATCATGTGACGTATCATGTGACGTATCATGTCTTACTGAGGACATTCAAAGCCAAATTCAATAGTTTGAATATCTATCTAATTCAAAATTTAAAAAAAAAAAAAAAATTTAAAAAAAGGTTTGACCAGCTGTAAACAGTTGGTACTTTATACTTTTTAAGCTGTGTCTTCAAATATCTGCACAATATTCAAATCATTAGTCCCTGAAAATTGTGACGAGCTATTAAACACCAATAGGAGAATTCACCAATGTGATGAAGAGATGTTATTTTCAATAACTCAAAACCTCCTTCTGTCGTACTTTATAATACGCAGAAATAATGAGATGTTTTTTTACACAAATCTGCTAGAGAAGTGTCATAACTGAATCAGACAACGGTCTTTCCATAGAAAGTGTCAAATCAGAATCAGACAAGTGTTTGTAGAAAAAGTATCAGATTTGACATGCACAAAACCTACCACTTATCTTTTTATTAAAAACTTGTCATTAGAATTCAATTTCCGAGGCACCCACGACGTTATCAATAAAACATTGATAAATTGTCTAAACTTGTAAAATGTGTCCAGCCGATTTCAATAAATTAGTTTGGATCCGTAGATTTGGTTACGGAGTAACATCCATGACATTTAACTATTCCTTTTTACCGTTATGATTAATTCATTCCTAAGTGATTCCATGCTAATTATTGTTTACATTTGCATCTGACAAAAATGTTTTTAAGTTATTCAAATAATTCACAATCTTGTTAAAATTTCCTTTCCATCAAATATTTTGTGAGAAGATAAATGATTTTGTGTGTCAAAGGTTTAACCTTGTTGTTTTCTGTATTCAATTAAGACAAACAATTTCAACATTAATAATATCACTCGGTAGTACTATAACTCAGTAAAAGAAATATTACTCCTAATATAAAATATCATTTGGAATATTATATATTACTTGGTATAAGAAATATTACTCGCTATACGTAATACTTTAAACATCTATGGAACATTTCATCCAAACAGTTTAATTGTCAACTATTATCCGATATCAAATATTCATTGTTTTTTTCTGAAACACTAAATTTTTAAATCCACAAGTGTCAACAGTTTATTATATGACATCAAGTCATGAAAAGGTTTAATAACCTACGGTCAACTCTCCGTTCAACTTTCCAGTGTAAATTCAACACATAAATACAAGAATCTGAGTGCAAAAAACAACATTGTAAAGATAAGGTATTAAAATATGTCCTGTCAGACAACTTAAATCAAACCAAACATTCAGATAGTTAAAACCAAGCGTTCATAAGTTTGTTCATCTGAAATCTTCCTCCTTTTAAACGAATGCTAACGGTTTTTAACATGTTACTTTTGTCCCCATCAATTTCCTGTGGTTTAACAAAATAGACTCTTTTTACTATCCATTAAAACACTTTAAAAATTCATTTCACATGACTGAATCTAATTCATTGAATATTAAGTCAAAATACATATATTTACTTTGTATATTTTTATGATATTTAAATAAGTCATTAGTTTTCTTTTGAAATGCATTTATATTTATCACACTATTAAAATTGATAAAGGTATTATTATATTTTATTTTAACATTTGACCTGAGATGTTCGACATTAAGGCCTAAAGAAGATTGCAAGATACTTGACCTGAATTGAGAATTTGAGAGATATACCAACTCTTCTGATTCAGTGAACACATTTGCACACACTGAAATGTCTAACCTGCTTTACTAACCATTGACTTTGTGTTGCTTAGTCCTAAATATGAAGTTTCACATAAACTAAATATTATCGGAGACACTGAGGTTAGAACCAAATAAACCTACCCAGAAAAAGATGTTCACCTTACAATCCTTCCATACATGGTGTATATGACTCGTTGCTTATTGTATACAAAAACGGATAAAACCTTGAAAAATTATATTGACCAATGAACCAAAAAAATGAGGTCAAGGTCAGATGAAACATGCAAGACAGACATATACACCTTATAATCATTCCATACACCAAATATAGTAGACATATTGCTTACCAGTTTAATGAAAACCTACCAAAATACAAAAACTTAACTTTGAGCAATGAACCATCTAAATGAAGTCAAGGTCAAATAAAAACCTGCCTGACTGGTACGTACATGTAAAATATTTCCATACACCAAATATAGTTGATCTATTGCATACCATTTGAGTACCACACCAATACAGAAAAACTTGACCAATGATCCATGAAAATGAGGTCAAGGTCATAATAACACCTACCTGGACATATACACTTCACAATTATTCTATAAACCAAATATAATTCATCAAATTAATCTTTCTCTGGTAAAGAACCATAAAACTTTTAAAATCTGGTACAAGTAAATTGACCCTGATCAATGTTTTTTTCATTGCGTCAACAACATTGCTGCATACAAGACACTTGAATTGACACATACCAATCTTATTATTACAATGGAGATTTAACCTCAATTGTCATCAATTCTATCATTTCTTTACTTTATACAGTGAAAAGAATGAAATAAATTGCAGTAATTTTAACAAGAGTAACCACAGGTGCAGTAGGAAATAAGTAAATACTAGTTACATCACCTGCACAACACAATGTCCAGGCCAATCACACATTTATCTGACAATAATGAACTACATTTTTAAGTGCCAAGAGTAAAATCTGTCTTTCTCGCTCTGGACACTCTTCGTTAATCATCCCAATGTGCCCAACTATGAAAAAAGATTTAAAAGCTGTACTAATAAGCTATGTTCAAAAACCCAAAGGGACATATAACATTCTAGTCGAGGGACACAAAGATTTCTTCATACCTAAACAACATCAATTTAAGGTAAAAACTATGCCTTACAAAATCATACGTTAAAGAGAAGCGAACCTCAAACCAAAAAAAGAAAAAAGACAAATATTAATCTACAAAATATTACATTGAAAACAAAAAGAGAGATGGAAGACATCCCAAAGCAATATCTAAACTCTGAGGTCAATGACAAACTGACAATACCATGCACAGCAAATCCACAAAAAAACATTATTCTACAAAAACACAAGATAGAAAACTAGAGAAGGAACATTAATCAAAGGGCACCAAGAACTGTAGATGTTGAAATAATAATATCGGTCCTCCCGAAGTGTAACGCAGCAGATCCTACTCCACATTTATACCCAAAGTGTTGCTCATTCCAGATCAGTAGGCCCGAGAACACAGTTATTTTGTAGTGCATTTCTTTAGACAATAAATTCAAATTAAAAAAATCGCACCTGCTCTTTCTTAAAAAGATTTTTACAGTGTAGTGTACTACCAGTGAGACAAATAATATCAAAATTATAGAAACTTCTACCAGCTCTAACTCAAAATATTGACAATTCTGTGTTAAGGGGGTGTAAAATTCAGTTTGACAGCTTCAGACGTGATAAAATTTGACCTTTTTATACTGGACCAAATCACTACTAAACATAAAGATTCAGCACCCAAATTTTTTTAACATGTAATTACATCCCCCTACTTAATATTTCATGCATTTAATATCAAGCAATAAATTGGGAAAGTGTATCAAATAAAACATGCAAGTTATACACTGTTTACACTGTTTACACTAGGGACTATATTCGTAGACAACAAAAACCAAAGGACGATAACTGTGTCCTTGGACCAGTACAGATTCGGTAATGAGGTTCAAAAGGGTCAATACTTTACCTAAAATACCTTCTGAGCTCATGCAACGATGCATTTATAGAATTAAAAGACATGTTGGACAGGTCAAAAGGTTAAAGTAGAAATAACTTTTACGAGTCTGGGTTTAAATATTTGAAGTTAATATTATTCTGTTAATTTGTTTGTTATTGCTATCAACAATATAGTTTACATTCAATATTTGTCAAATTTAATATGTTCTATTTTAATAAGTAGAGATTAAAGTGTGTAATAATGACAAGTTAAATCTTTGTGAAAACAAAACATTCCACCAGTAATACATACTATAGCGATAGATATGGGGGAGCTCAGGTTAAGTTTACTATATGGATATATATCAAGGAAATTAGTTTGCTTTGAATATTAAACCTTCATAAAATATACATCTCAGTCATCTAATGTAAACATCAGCTTATTGTGTTAGATCAATGAAAGGGTCAGAGTTCACATCATTTTACAGGAAATTGAAATATTTTGAAAGGAAGAGTTTTATAAAAAAATTTTTTAGAAGATGCCATATGATTGCCATTGAGACAACTCTCCATCAAAGACCTAATGATGTAGGTTAATTTTACAATTATTGGTCATGCACTGTGCAGCCTTCAACAATGAGCAAAACTACATTTGCAGGTACATTGCATAATAAACAAAAGCATGTTTGATGTCTGATGAATCTTTATCATGGAATCGAATATGGTAAATGGTTCATTTTTCAAATTTAAATTGTTGCATTAAACTTCAAATCTCAACATTAGCAACATGTACTTTATACAACATGTACTTTATACAACATGTACTTTATACAACATGTACTTTATACAACATGTACTTTATACAACATGTACTTTATACAACAATATCAGTTCCCGTGGTTTTTTTAAAAATAATACTTATAGTTTAGATATAAGATGATGTTGAGTCATAAAACAATGAGACAGCAACCTAGCATGTATATACAGATGATACAAAGGTACTGTGTTTTATCTACATATAATTACTTGTCTTGGGTATATACATCTGGTTATAAAAGTCAGAATAGATTGACATGCAATCGTGTACTTACATTACTGATAAGTCTAACTAAGCCATCTAACAGTAACATGGGCTGTGGTTTACTTCCAGACTATGGAGAAATACAATACTCTTTTATTCTCTTCTTTGTTAATAAAGGTTTTCTTTGTGGCCATTTTACAAAATAACTTTTTTTAATGAAGTCATAAAGTTGTAACTGTTGTTTAAACATCAATGTAAATTGGAGGTTTTTAAACACAACAATGAAACTATATAATGTATACTCCACTGTTTACAAAGAATAAATGATTTATTTGAATTAAGTTATGTACAACAGCCATTTAAAATCAGTATAAAAATTATCTCTCCTTTTTTTCTCTTATCACATATTTACTTTGGACATTTCCTTTTTTGGAATATGAAGTAAAGCTAGGGATGAAGGAAATTTTACAAAGTTCTTCCCAGAGTCTAGTTGGGAATACCAGATTTGCTCTAAACGCTTTGGTTTTTGAGATATAAGCCAAACACTGCATTTTACTCCTATGTTCTATTTTGGCCATGGTGGTTATGTTTATGGCGTAACAGAAAATTAAAAACAAACTTTATTCTAGATACCTATACAATGACGAGTGGAGACAGACGCCAGGTGATAGCAAAAGCTTGCAGTTCCTTTGGAACAAATAGGAGAAAGTATCATTGGGCCATTTTAAAGAGAACAGGAGAAGGTTACAAATGGTCATTTTATAGAGAACAGGAGAATGTATCATATAGCCATTTCATAGAAAACAGAAGAACACCTAATTATGGCCATTTTTATAAAGAACAGGAGAATATATCAAACGGCCTTTATATAGAGAACAGGAGAATGTAACAATCAAATGGCCATTTTATAGATAACATGAGAACACACCATATGGCCATTTAATAGGGAACAGGAGAATGTATCATATATGGCCATTTAATAGGGAACAGGAGAATGTATCATATGGCCATTTTATAGAGAACAGGAGAATGTATCATATGGCCATTTTATAGATAACATGAGAACACATCATATGGCCTTTATATAGAGAACAGGAGAATGTAACAATCATATGGCCATTTTATAGATAACATGAGAACACATCATATGGCCATTTAATAGAGAACAGGAGAATGTATCATATGGCCATTTAATAGGAAACAGGAGAATGTATCAAACGGCCTTTATATAGCGAACAGGAGAATGTAACAATCATATGGCCATTTTATAGATAACATGAGAACACATCATATGGCCATTTAATAGAGAACAGGAGAATGTATCATATGGCCATTTTATAGAGAACAGGAGAATGTATCATATGGCCATTTTATAGATAACATGAGAACACATCATATGGCCATTTTATAGGGAACAGGAGAATATATCAAACGGCCTTTTTATAGAGAACAGGAGAATGTATCATATGGCCATTTCATAGAAAACAGGAAAATGTATCTTGTGCATGGCTACTTTATAGAGTATATAAAAAGAATGAAAAAGCCACCTTGTAATATAATGCTGCGTTCACACGTAATTCGAATTCGATTCGCATTAACTTATTCGAATTAGTTTAATTTCGCATTGAAACGTTTAACGTCCTAACGTCAATTCTAATTCGAATTGGAATGCGCGTCAAATTTGCTTTACTGTCCTAACGACGTTAACTTTTAATTCGGATTAACAAAAATGTATTTCTAATGCGAATTAGTTAATTTGAATTAGCCAATTCGAATCAATTCGAATTAAAAAAAGAAGAGTGTGTGAACGCGATTAGCGAATTCGATTCGCATTCAATTCGAATTCAATTCGAATTAAAGGTAAACTGTGAACGAGGCATTACATTTGGTCTTTCAATATTTACTACAATGATCCACCTATAAAATACATATGTTTGTCCTAGATGTGTTGCAAGGAATGCAGTGATGTAGATCAAAGAATTACTTATTTGTAAATCAATTCAATTTCAGTAGTTCTTATCCCATGCTTATGTTGTATTGTATATTTGTACTTGTTCTTTTTGATAACAATTTCATTTTCTTAAAATAAATATACAACACAAGATAAATATCTCCTGCCAAGAGTTAGAACATACATGTACATAAATTAACTATAGTTCAAACAGCACTGAAATCTATCAGAATTATATCTAATCCTATCTAAGCTAGTTCTTTATGAACTGTTTCAGTCCCACGTATATATTACCAGAGGCATATACTACTTGTATTATATGTCTCTGATATTACATTATAAACTAGTTCAAGTCTAAAATAGATCTGTATGTACACGTGTGTGACTGTATTCTGCTGTTTAGAGGGGTAACATTGTCTCTTTGACACATTCCCCATTCCCATTCTCAATTTTAGCCTACATTTATATTTATTTAATATGTCAAAAGTATTACAATTCTCATATTGATAACTTGATAAATGTCCAACAAATATTTTATATTTATGTAGTTACATTCAACCAAACTGTTACTTTTTTTTTTTTAACTTTGATAAGGAATTAAGTCAAAACAAGAATACAGCAAAAGAATAATATGTCTAAGTTAGGAATGTTATGTTTTCTATTGGCTTTGTTCAGGTGCCGTTATAGTTGACCATTTGACTTTGTTAGGTTTTATGGTTCCCCCTTATTTTAATTTCCTGTGAAATTCAGTATTTTTGTTAATACTCTTTTATCTCAATTCAGCAGTTTTTCAAAGTCAGGTACTTTCTGAATATCAGAAGGTTACGTCTCACTGGACCTCAGATCTAAAGGACTATAAATGAAAGCAAATTGGTTGTAGGACCTTAGACCTACAAATTGTTTACATGTTGTGTTCCAAAATGTAAAAAAGATCAATATGTGTTGTCAGTAGATATAGGTAGATGTGGTATGAGTGCCAGGAATGAGACAACTCTCCATCCAAGTCACAGTTTATAAAAGTAAACCATTATAGATCAAATTAAGTACAGTCTTCAACACAGAACCTCAGCTGACACACACCAAACAGCCAGCTATAAAGGGCCTCAAAATGACTAGTGTAAAACTTATTAATTCAAATGGGAATGTGAACCTTTTATGGTTTTCTTGATCTGAGCCTGCATGGTTAATGGGTGATGCTGTTAAATACATCATGCACTTAGCAATATAAAAGGAAGATGTGGTATATAACCAAATAACTACATTAGTGACTACTCCATCAGAGACCAAATTACATTGAAGATGAAAGCTATTAAATTGAGAATGGACATGGGAAATGTGTAAAAGAGACAAAGGAGACAGCCCAAGGCTACTGATGGGTCTGTAACATTACAGGTCAAAGTAGTCTTCCAGCCCAAGGCCACTGATGGGTCTGTAACATTACAGGTCAAAGTACAGTCTTCCAGCCCAAGGCCACTGATGGGTCTGTAACATTACAGCTCAAAGTACAGTCTTCCAGCCCAAGGCCACTGATGGGTCTGTAACATTACAGGTCAAAGTTTGGTCTTCCAGCCCAAGGCCACTGATGGGTCTGTAACATTACAGGTCAACGTACAGTCTTTCAGCCCAAGGCCACTGATGGGTCTGTAACATTACAGGTCAAAGTACAGTCTTCCAGCCCAAGGCCACTGATGGGTCTGTTACATTACAGGTCAAAGTACAGTCTTCCAGCCCAAGGCCACTGATGGGTCTGTAACATTACAGGTCAAAGTACAGTCTTCCAGCCCAAGGCCACTGATGGGTCTGTAACATTACAGGTCAAAGTACAGTCTTCCAGCCCAAGGCCACTGATGGGTCTGTAACATTACAGGTCAAAGTACAGTCTTCCAGCCCAAGGCCACTGATGGGTCTGTAACATTACAAGTCAAAGTACAGTCCTACAGCCCAAGGCCACTGATGGGTCTGTTACATTACAGGTCAAAGTACAGTCTTCCAGCCCAAGGCCACTGATGGGTCTGTAACATTACAGGTCAAAGTACAGTCTTCCAGCCCAAGGCCACTGATGGGTCTGTAACATTACAAGTCAAAGTACAGTCCTACAGCCCAAGGCCACTGATGGGTCTGTAATTAAACATTACAGGTCAAAGTACAGTCTTCCAGCCCAAGGCCACTGATGGGTCTGTAAAATTACAGGTCAAAGTCTTCAACACGGAGTCTAAGTGGCTCACACCGAACAGCAAGCTTATAAAGGGCCCAAAAAATTCCTAGTGTAAAACCATTCAAACTGGAAAACCGCAATGGTCTTATCTATATATAAAAGATGAGAAAAGAGAACACACTCATCAACAAACCACAACTCCTGAACATCAAATGATACAACATGTGTGGGTCCAATAATTATTTCTGTTATCATAAAATATTTCTTTATTGGAACTTTTAAATCAGATATCATTCTGATCACATAATCTAACAAATTTAAATGAAACCTTTAAAACTGTAATTGACCATCATAAATCATTAGACTTTATTACAACATTATTTTATTTTTGTTACAAGTTTTATAAATTACCCGTCATAAATTATCTCATTTTCATTTTAATATTAAAATTTTCTTTCATTTTGATCAAATATAAATTGATGTGAAAGAATCAAAGTTTATGATTATAATTGAATTTTGGGAAAGTTTGGTAATAAAAATTTTGAGATTATTATAGGTCATACAAGTTACTCTTTATATTCCTGGTTTATTTGATTTTAATATCATCAAAAGAGTAAGAGGTTATGTCTCAATCTTAGAACATAATTTTATCTGTAAATGATATTTAGAATTTCTATGATATCAAAATGAGCTTCTCAAAATCGTTTTCATTTATTAATAAGATATCAAATAGATTCTGAGCATCTCAATTGGTTTCTTAGTAATTCAAATATCTAAAAGCTTTTTATAAAACAGTTTCTTATTCTTTAACTAGATCTTACATAGAGCTTCTATTAAACTTCTTATTCTTAATAGATCTTAATAGACTTTATCATTAAAACAGTTTCTTATACTTTAACAGATTTACATAGAGCTTCTATTCATTAAACAGTTTCTTATTCTTTAACTAGTTTAATAGAGCTTCATTATTTTAAAACAGTTTCTTAACTTTAACTAATTTACATAAGCTTCTATTCTAGAATATTTTTATTCTTTAACTTAGATCTTACATAAGCTTTATTCATTAAATAGTTTTTATTCTTTAACTAGATCTTACATAGAGCTTCTATTCATTAAAACAGTTTCTTAATCTTTAACTAGATCTTACATAGAGCTTTTATTCATTAAAACACTTTCTTATTCTTTAACTAGATCTTACATAGAGCTTCTAAAACTGGATCTGAAATTCTTAATAGATCTTTAATACAATGCGTCAGTTGTGCTTAATCTATTCAGATTTTATGAGGAGCTTTTTTGACTGTTTTAAATTTACTTTCTTTACCTACTTTATTTAGAGCTTCATTAAATTTTAACCAGATATTTAAAAAGAGCTTTTAGACATAATTTTATTCTATTAAGACTATATTTAGAACTTCTTGTAAGATAATTTTTTCAATTAAGAATTTATATCACAAATGTTTTTTGTGCTTTTAATAGTTTAATATAGAACTTCTACAAAGGTTTTTAATTTTCTTCTCTGAAGGTTTTTATTCAACTGAAGGTTTTTATTGTAACCAAGTACAATAACAATGTTTTCAAAATCTAATATTGTAACCAAACTTAATGCAGTATTCAATTATACCGTGTTTTCCAAATCTGATATATTCCCTAACTTCAATTGTGAAGGGAATATATAATTAATTCAACAATGTAAACCTCAATTTAAATATTCATTATGATTTAAATAAAGTAGCAACATTTCTTATTTAATGTTTAGTTACATGATCTTTTTACTTTTAAGTAATAAAGCAGAAATATCCATTGAAACAGCAGCCAAAAATAGAAGTGGGTGTGTCCTGTACAAACATATATGAATCATTTAAGAATTATAATTATAGTACAAATATATCTGCAGAATAATGATCATACTTTCAACAAATATATGCAATCATTACAGAATTATAATTAGAGTGCTAACAACAAACATTAGGTTGTACAAATATATCTTCATGCATTACAGAATGATCATCATAGAATCAACAACATTTACATACATTACAGATCTAATATTATAGTGCAGATAGATATATAGGTTGTATCAACAGGAAAACTGCTCAATTTCAAATCTTCATGGTCCCATTCAATGCCTGACACAAAAAGGGAAAAAAACACCTAACCTTGTTCAAACAAACTTTAAACTTATAATCAATTCAATCATATTAACACTTTCAACACTATATATTTTGTTTATTTTTTGGCAAATGATAATTAACACCATTGTAAAAAGTGTCAGTAGGGGACCTAATCTATTGTTACACAACAGTTGAGTTGTTCTGAGGATGAGGGGTGGGGCCGGGGTAGGGGGGTGTCAAACTGTTAAATCTACCTTCTAATGCAACACGATTGATTGATAGGTGTTAAATGTCATTTTCACACTATTTTCTGGCAGTCAGTTTTAGTTGATGGAGGAAACCAAAGTTGCCAGAATCTGTGAGTCTCAACCATGAAAACTGACAATCTGAATCCGTTAAGATTTGAGTAGGAGCCCTGCTGCCACATTCAACTTATCTGACAGGCTAGAGATACATAAGTTAGACTTAACTTAAACCACTTTGTAACAACAATCATCATATCGCAAAGAATTTAGCTGTTCTCCCAGGGGTTACAACTGACTGTTTTATTTCAATCTATAATATTATATGTTACAAAAGTCATAATCATGAGTATAGAGTTTGACTGTGGTCAAAATTCTACGATGTAAAAGTCATTTAGTGTAATCACTGTTTGGTTAACTTGTAAATTTCAGTTCATCTTACATAAGAATAAAATGCTGAGTTCATTATCCCAATCTCCATAAAACAGACGTGTTCAAAATAACAAAACTGGACTAAAACACAAGTCATACATCATTTGGCATAATTTACAATTAGTAATCAAAATTAATTTGACTCCAATATTTTTATATGAATATTAATTTTGCCAATATGAATTGCATTGAGATAATTTTTGACAGTTGCAAATGACCCACGTCATACTGTTGCAATAACGTTATTGATAAAATTATCTGAATTTGATATCAAGAATTACTTGCCCTTGATCTCAAACCTTGACAAACGATGCAGTTACATCATTGTTTCATGATGGGGAAATATATCATCAAAAATAAATTCATTGACTTTTGATATCAATATGCATTTAATGAGGCAGTGATTTACAATGTATCAGGTTTAAGAATTGATGCCATTAATATGTAGGAGTGGTACATCAGGACTATTGTCTAAAACTTTCAGGTTGGTATTAATTGAAAGTTAAATGAACATTTAAGGACCAATTAATTTACATAAGTTACATGACCGTTAAAAAAAGATGGGGTATGATTCAGCTGCCAAGGAGACGAACTATCACCCAATGACAGGCTGTAAAACCCATCAGGTAACTGTAGAATCTTCAACAATGAGCAAACCTGTATGATGATACATCTATGGATTTATTAATTTTTCATGGATTGAGTAAAAAATAAATATTTATGGATATATACATAAAGCATAAAAAACTTAGTATAAACTCTTCAACAGTACCACCTAATTACTTATTGTTATTTCGGAATACCACATACTTGTTTCATTTACAAAAGACTCATCAATTGAATCCAAAAAGTTAAAAGACCAAACAATTATCATTTACTTTCAGTGTCTGTCCATTTTTAGTTTTGATCAACAATGACCAACTATCCACTAAATATCCTTCTCATCCTCATTTCTTGTTTTAGATTTTATCCAAGTTAGCAGTGAAGGGAGATAACTCTCCAATATAGACAATCTGGATCCACTTAAATATCACAGGGAGATAACTCTCCAAGATAGACAATCTGGATCCACTTAAATATCACAGGGAGATAATTCTCCAAGATAGACAATCTGGATCCACTTAAATACCACAGGGAGATAACTCTCTAAGATAGACAATCTGGATCCACTTAAATATCACAGGGAGATAACTCTCTAAGATAGACAATCTGGATCCACTAAAATACCACAGGGAGATAACTCTCCAAGATAGACAATCTGGATCCACTTAAATATCACAGGGAGATAACTCTCCAAGATAGACAATCTGGATCCACTTAAATATCACAGGGAGATAACTCTCCAAGATAGACAATCTGGATCCACTAAAATACCACAGGGAGATAACTCTCCAAGATAGACAATCTGGATCCACTTAAATATCACAGGGAGATAACTCTCCAAGATAGACAATCTGGATCCACTTAAATATCACAGGGAGATAACTCTCCAAGATAGACAATCTGGATCCACTAAAATACCACAGGGAGATAATTCTCCAAGATAGACAATCTGGATCCACTTAAATACCACAGGGAGATAACTCTCTAAGATAGACAATCTGGATCCACTTAAATATCACAGGGAGATAACTCTCTAAGATAGACAATCTGGATCCACTAAAATACCACAGGGAGATAACTCTCCAAGATAGACAATCTGGATCCACTTAAATATCACAGGGAGATAACTCTCCAAGATAGACAATCTGGATCCACTTAAATATCACAGGGAGATAACTCTCCAAGATAGACAATCTGGATCCACTAAAATACCACAGGGAGATAACTCTCTAAGATAGACAATCTAGAGCCCTCAATGTTATACTGTACATAACTCGAGACTAAAATATCAAAGTCAGTAATTACACACAATCATTGTATCCTATCATAAGCCTGTAAAGCAGTGCATTTTGCAAACATATGGGGGAGGGGTTTAAGTCTCAGAGGCTTTGTCAATTCAGATTTCTATTTTTGCCTTTTTGATTGGTATGATCTCTGATTAGAACTTTTTTAAAGTATACTCTGCATTATACTTTGGTTATTTTATTCATGAAACTTTACATTTGAAAAATAACAGAGTATGTCAAATAAAATTAAACAAATTGGACAGGCTTATGTTAGGATACATATATTACTTTAGAAGATAAAGTATGAACTATTGAAAGAAAATCTGTTTATTTTGAAATTATAAATATTTCATTATAGATAAATAAAATGTGTAATTAACTAACATTTTTAATCTTTGATTGTTTTGTTTAGAACTAGTACTTTTTTCTTGTGAAATGTTTTTTTTTTTTTTTTTACTAAAACCAAGAAATCCTTAATTTTTGATTGTTCAAATGTTTAGAATTTATGCACTTTTCTTGTTTTATGAATACAATAACTGACGAGAAATAAATACAAGACCTACCTTTCTGGTTTTTATGTATCAAACTTTTACATCCATTACATTAAATGATAATTCCTTAGTGTAAATATTATCCTGGACATTCAAAATATCAAATTAAAAATTGTAATTCTTTGAGGTTCAAAAATGTATACAATTCTTTACACTTTCCCCACTATTAAACACTTTCTTATTTCTTAATTTAAAGTTCCCAACTTTTACATTTATTACAAGTTACTAATGAAGCGAATCGTTGATAGGTTTTATACATGTTGAATTTGTACTGGTCTTTTAAACTCTGGGATCACTTAGATCTGTTGTACGCCACACATGTCAAATAAGACTTTTTTAAACCGCTGGACTATCTACTTTTCTACAGTAACTCAAAAGTTTGACTATCCACTTGTTAACAGCAACTAACACTCAGCTGTACTATCCACTTGTCTATAGAAACTCACACTTAGTTGGACTATCCATTTTTCTACAGTTACTCACAAGCTGGACTATATATTTCTATAGCAACCAACTAGCTGGTCTAATGACTAGTCTATAGAAACTTGCAAGCTTATTAAACAGTATGTCAACTTTCAATAATAAACTTCCACTATCTATTATAATAACCTACAGTATCTTATATTATCCATAGAAACTAATCCACCAAATCTTACAAATTATTATTCCACAACGATAGTCTTTAATATCAATATAAACTTAAACTTCCACAAATCTATCAAATAACTTCTCCACTATATAATATACCTCTGTCAACAATCTAATTTTCAAAAGTATTTCAAATTAATATAGAGTTAGGTATTAAATAATTCCTCTACTATATAATATATACTTTCGTCAACAGAATCTAAAAAGTCTTTCAAATTAATAACGAGTTTGGTATTTTCCTCTACTATATAATATACCGCCGTCAACAGAATCTAAAAAAGTTTTTCAAATTAATAACGAGTTTGCAATTGGTATTTTAAAAGTAGAAAGTTTCTTCCACCTTACCAATTCAATAGTCCCTTATCACACGGTATTTCTCCTGTCAGTTTTGTTAAGCGGTCTCTTGTTATATTATGAGGAGATAAATATTGGTAAAACATTTTGTCGATAACAGAGTGAAAGGGATCGAAGTGGCGGTACACAATAGGGAATCGCTGTGTAAATATTATCTCTATGTAATCAACAAGGTAATTATACCTAAACTGGACGTACAATTGGGGAAGGCAAAATATAATCTTAAAGAGTTATAAAAACTCCCCCCTAAAAAATACATTATACAAATCATTTTAAAAAAAAAATTGCAAAAAATTTGTTTAATTTTATTCTAGAGGATAAAAATTCTGACCAAATACACTCTTAATTAATCATTCATCTGATTTTTAAGACTTATTTTTTTTGCCTTTAAATGGCTTACAAAAGTCTCCCTCCTGATACAATGAATAAATTAAAAACAAGAATGTGTCCATAGTACACGAATGCCCCACTCACACTATCATTTTCTATGTTCAGTGGACCGTGAAAATTGGGGTCAAACCTTTAATTTGGAATTAAAATTAGAAAAATCATATCATAGGGAACATGTGTACTAAGTTTTAAGTTGATGTAACTTTAACTTCATCAAAAACTACCTTGACCAAAAACTCTAACCTGAACTTCGCACTATCATTTTCTATGTTCAGTGGACCACGAAATTGGGGTCAAAACTATAATTTGGCATTAAAATTAGAAAGATCATATCATGGGGAACATGTGTACTAAGTTTCAAGTTGATTGGACTTCAACTTCTTCAAAAACTACCTTGACCAAAAACTTTAACCTGAAGCGAACGGACGCACAGACGGACGAACGAACGGAGGCACAGACCATAATGCCCCTCTACTATCATAGGTGGGGCATAAAAAGTCAGATTTGAAAATGGAATATAATAATGTTTTATGTAAGGTAATTTATCACACTCTAACTAATGTCCAAATATACTGATCACTGTTTTAGTTTGTTATCAATTTTAATCCTTTTTTCAAAACATAACGGTCTCTAGAAAAAAAAAATTCTAAATGGGTGTATATAAAAATGTACTATGAAAATTGGTCATTAAATAAAAATCTTCTCAGAATTTTGGTTGCTACGGTATATAAAAATCTTCAACTAAAATTGGTCATTATATAAAAATCTACTACAAAAATTTGTAACTATATAAAATCTAATGGAACTTATATTAGTTGCAACAATACAATATATCTTATAAAAGAATTCTGAATAAAACAGGACATCCCCCATTAATTTCTTTTGATTTTGAGTACTGTGGATTCACTTATTTTTGTGGATACCTTATAATTTTCTTCGATACAGGAAAACTTACATGTTCATGGATATTTAATTTCGTAGTTAAGTCAAAGTCTGCCTATTGAAAATTTGTTATTCGTTGAACATTTAATTTTGTGGTTCATCTTTACCCACGAAAAACACAATAAACAGCTGTGCCATGAGCGCATGATACGCCCGACGTCTTGTGTGGAAGTTTTATGCTATAATCATAAATAGTTTCTGAGGAAGTTTTAAGCAATAACCATTTATTGTTTTTGAGACACGGCGGGACATGTGAAACCCCCCCACCCTGTTTTTTTTTTATACAAATATCACTAAAATAAAATTTTGAATCAAACCAAAAAGTATACAGATCTTTAAATTAGTATAACAAAGAAGTGTGTACAGTTTAAAGCAATTATCATAAATCATTTTTGAGATACGGCACAACATGTAAAAAAAACCTCCCCTTTTTTACAAAATACTCAATAACTCAAAAATGAAATTTTGAATCATCACCAAAAAGTATACAGATCTTTAGATTAATATAACAAAAAAGTGTGTAAAGTTTTAAGCAATAATCATCAATCGTTTTTGAGATACGGCGCGACATGTAAAAAAACCCTCCCCCTTTTTTTACAAAATACTCAAAAACTCAAAAATGAAATTTTGAATCATCACCAAAAAGTATACAGATATTAAGATTAATATAACTAAGAAGTGTGTAAAGTTTTAAGCAATAATCAAGAAACATTTTTGAGATACGGTGCGACATGTGAAAAAAAAAACACCCCTGTTTTAGTTACAAAGTGCCCTAACTCAAAAAGTTTAAATCTTATTTTCACCAAAAAGTAGACAGATCATTTGACCATCTATATTAAGTTTCATGAAATTTGGATAAGTCGTTCTCAAGTTACGGTGCGACATGTTTACGCCGGACAGACGGACGGACGGACACCGGACATTTGTATACCATAATACGTCCCGTCAAAATTTTGACGGGCGTATGAAAATTGTATCCATGGCAACGAATAATGATGAACCCAAAGTAAGACCTATTAGATGAACATGTTAGTTGATGTATTCACAAATAAAATGTTGTGCTTTAAAAAATATGAAAAAGGGGGAGGCAGGTGGTCCAGAATTACAAACTTTTAAGGTTTGTAAAGGTTGAGAACTACGTCCAGTCAGTGTTTACCAATACATGCACCAATATTTTCATTATCCGTAGAAAGGAAAGTCTATATGAAAACATTTACTAAATTGTTTTGTTCGTCTTTAGTGTTTTTTCTTCACTAATTAGAAAATAGGTGAAAGGGAAAAACCTTGTTTACTGTAATCTAATTAGATTAAAATGTAAACGTTGTCCTTTGATTAAATTTAGTCAAATATGACATCAGACAAATAATATTTTTTGTGGTCTTCGGAAAGCAATGGTCAGATTATGACATCAGAGATAGAACATAGGTAAACAGTGGTCAGACTATTGGTCAGACTATTAAATCCCTGATAAAAACATAGTTTTGATATTTTGTAAACAACCGTCATATTATGACATCAAAACTACAACTGTAAGTAATGAACAGATTAAAGAATCAAAATTAAAACAAATGAATGAACATGTATAAAACTTATCTAAGTTCCATTAGAAAATATAAGTCACTATTGAAACAACATTGACTAAATTGGTGAAGTTCTGGGCAGACATCAGAGATTGCAGGTAACTAAATCATGTAAATAGGTGTATATACATACCAAGTAATAATGAACTTAACCATGAGTCTGAGGCTGCCATATTCTTAATAAAGAATTTCCCAAACAACTCATTTATAATGAAGCATAAAAGTTGAAGATAAACATATACTTTTATCTATATTATAAGATGATTGAGAAGTATTTCCATTATGAATATTGCAGCAGCATCCATCTAAGCTGGGAATTTAGCCAAAACTTGAATAGACGTATGATAGTACATGCTGAAGAGAATGTTTGGACAGAATTTTGTGATCATATTTTGAATAAGATAAAGATAAATAGATGTTTCTTTAATTGTGCACCATATATTGTCCTAAATAATATCAAATAATGTCTGAGTGGATTTTGCATAAAATTGAGAATGGAAATGGGGAATGTGCCAAAGAGACAACAACCCGACCATAGAAAAAAACAACAGCAGAAGGTCACCAACAGGTCTTCAATGTAGCGAGAAATTCCCGCACCCGGAGGCGTCCTTTAACTGGCCCCTTTTTGTTTTGTTTATTCTTATAATCATCATGGAAGCAAAACAAAATTTTTGAAAACCCCAATCACTTTTTTAATGACATGTATTGTGTCCAGCCCCAATTTTTTAACCCCAACAAATGGAAGTTTTTAACGACCTTGACTTGATAATACAGCCCTTGCACAGTGGGTAGGTCAGTAAACAACCACAATCACTTCTGTATGACATATACATTGTGTGCCCCCTTTCAAACTTTTTATTAATATAATGATAGTGTCAAACCTTGTGTTAGTTTTAGCACTTGTCTCTATGTCACTCAGATTACAAATTGACAGCACAAAAGATATCAATGAAAAACAACAATTTTAGAAAAATTTAATTATTATTCCAAATTATAACAATCATCCATGATTACTTTATAGAGTGACACTATCTGCTACCAAATATACAAGTTAAGTTTTAAATCTCACATAAAGAAATTTATTAAAACTTTATATGAAAATTATTGAATATTTTCCAATATAAACACTTTCAACTTGTATAATCTTGATCTTTGTATTATTTTCTGATGACAGCCAATTAGGTTGATACTTTGAGGACCAGCAAATCCTTTTATCCAATGTAATCATAATAATGGTGTTGTTTCACAGAATTTTAACAAGTTTGTTTCACCATTTCCTAAAGCAGAGGTTTAAGTCCCAATGAATAAAATTGATAAGGAATGAGGATTGTGTCAAAAAGAAAACTACCTAACCAAAATGCAGAAAACAGCCATAGGACACAAATGGGGCTTCACAGAGAGAAAATAAGGCATCAGAGTGGAGGCAGGTTTCTGTCTGCCCCTAAATAAAGTGTATTTAAATAAGTTCAGTGAAAATAGATGTCACACTAAACATCGAAACATTTAAATGAACTAAATTTTTTTTTAAATACAAGATTAACAAAGACAAAAGGCTTCAGACTTTGGACAGACACAAACTTGTTTTGTGAGATCTCATCTCTCCTTCTTTCAGACTTTGGACAGACACAAACTTGTTTTGTGAGATCTCATCTCTCCTTCTTTCAGACTTTGGACAGACACAAACTTGTTTTGTGAGATCTCATCTCTCCTTCTTTCAGACTTTGGACAGACACAAACTTGTTTTGTGAGATCTCATCTCTCCTTCTTTCAGACTTTGGACAGACACAAACTTGTTTTGTGAGATCTCATCTCTCCTTCTTTCAGACTTTGGACAGACACAAACTTGTTTTGTGAGATCTCATCTCTCCTTCTTTCAGACTTTGGACAGACACAAACTTGTTTTGTGAGATCTCATCTCTCCTTCTTTCAGACTTTGGACAGACACAAACTTGTTTTGTGAGATCTCATCTCTCCTTCTTTCAGACTTTGGACAGACACAAACTTGTTTTGTGAGATCTCATCTCTCCTTCTTTCAGACTTTGGACAGACACAAACTTGTTTTGTGAGATCTCATCTCTCCTTCTTTCAGACTTTGGACAGACACAAACTTGTTTTGTGAGATCTCATCTCTCCTTCTTTCAGACTTTGGACAGACACAAACTTGTTTTGTGAGATCTCATCTCTCCTTCTTTCAGACTTTGGACAGACACAAACTTGTTTTGTGAGATCTCATCTCTCCTTCTTTCAGACTTTGGACAGACACAAACTTGTTTTGTGAGATCTCATCTCTCCTTCTTTCAGACTTTGGACAGACACAAACTTGTTTTGTGAGATCTCATCTCTCCTTCTGTACATCTAGCAAATGTAGAATAATCAAAAAACATCAATATGTAATGTTCAAAACTGATTAAAATCCTGTAACACTCTTTCAACGTATATTTGTTCCGCCTAACAGAAGTTCCACTGGAAACTTTGTTATAAATAGTGTCATAATACCTATTCCTGTTGGAACAAATATTCTATACCATTTATTCCGTTAGGAACATGTACTGTAATATTTATTCCTGTGGAAATAATATTCCAGAATAATTCTTCCTTTTGGAACTTATATTATGAAGGAACTTCTATTCCTTGACAACTCTTTCATTTCTGGAATAAGATGTTTTAAATTACATAAAGAACTGATTTCTAACCCTGTGATTTGTCATCGCTGTTTTCCAGTTACGTTTTCTTTTGACAAAAGTTTGTAAAGTTGTAACATAAAGATTGTATATGCACCTAAAATGTAATGTTGATTTCAATTAACTAACAATATATCAACCATCAAAGAAGTTTAAAGCACTCAGTAAAATTCAATTAAAATTACCATTAAAATCTTCACCTCGTTTCATTTTAATACATACAAACTTTTGTAGCTAAAGTTTTTATAATTGAGTTTTCACATGATGTGATCTTTAAGATTTTTCAGTTTTTATGATTGACATTTAGTTAAATATATACATTTGATCTTTGATCAAGCCCACAAATTTCCCAAATCTTCCCACATAATTGGGAAAAATATATCAAGAAGATCGATGCACACGTAAAAATACATTTGATCAAGCCCACAAAACTTCCCAGATCCTCCCTCATTATTGGGGAAAATATTTCAAGAAGATGCACATGACAGTCATGTGATGATGATGATGTTGATTGATGGCTGCTTAACTTTCTATTTCAAATCAATATTCATATTCATATTCAGGACAAGAACATGTAAGTGTATACATGAATATCCCTGCTTTATCAGGAGCCTGTAATTCAGTGGTTGTCGTTTGTTTATGTGTTACATATTTGTTTTTCGTTCATTTTTTTTTTTTATGTACTGTAAATGAGGCTATTATTATCTCGTTTGAATTGTTTTACATTGTCATTTCGGGGACTTTTAAAGCTGACTTTGCGGGCCGGTATGTGCTTAAATTGCTCATGTTTGAAGGCCGTACGGTGACCTGTTGTTGTTAACTTTTGTGTCATTTTGGTCTCTTGTTGAGAGTTGTCTCATTGGCAATCATATCACATCTTCTTTTTTATATTTGTAGACTGACATGCTGAGCAGGATTTTTGTAACATGCTAGTTCTCAAGGTAACAGGAAGATACTTGACCTTATCGGGATCCATTATTTCTGACTCGGATCCAAACACTCAGTCTTTGCTGTTATTCCTCAAAATGTTGTTAACTAAGTTGTGAAGCAACAAATACCAAATTTTTAATACTTTTGCCACATCAAATTTAACCAATAGAGCAATGATATCCCAAACCAAAATTAATTGTATCCATATGACATTCTTACACTGCTTTGAAGGTGTTATCAAGGACAGCTAGGCATTGTAACATTCTTATATAATCTATTATTATTAACAAATTAATAGACCAAAGAATCAGAACAAAAGAAAAGGCTCCTTGAACTTGTCAGTAAAATCACTCCCATTGTATTTCATATAAACAATGGCAAGTAAATCTGTCAAAAAATGGGTGGACCCAATAGTGTATTTAAGGGGGCCGGGAACAATGAAAATATTATTGTATAGTATTTGTTTCATATGAGCACTAGCCATAGATGGATCCAGTTTGAAAAATTTGGTTGATTAATATAGGGAATCTCTGAAGCATAACTGGAAGCCCCTTCCCCCTCCTTAGGGCAGTCAGTGGGCACCTTCTTATAAAAACCCGCCACTGCTCAGCACATTGGTGTTTACCCTGCAGTATATCATGTACATAGGGCAATTCTAATAACAACATTTCTGTAAAGTTTTAAAAATTCTATCAATCTCAGGTTTACTCAGTGGGTCTACGTATAACCACTTTTTTGTTTTCCAATGATAATATCATAATGAAAAGTTTTACACATGCAATTTGTACAAATTCCTCAACTAACCCATAACAAGTCATCTTCTACACAGTCATGACAATGCCTGTGGTAGTCTTATATGTCACTTTTATATTCCTCCTTTCAGGAGGAACACCACCATGACAGGACTTACGTCTTTTGTACATAAACTAATTAATGAGTACTTAATACTAAGTGCATACTGCTAGACACTGCCTGATACAGGTCTTATTCTCTCGTCACTTTTATACAAAACTATTCTTATCTTTCAAGTCAGAATACAACATGTGACAGAGAGAGTATTTTAAAGACCTTGGTATATGTAATTACAATAGATCTAATATAAGATATATCTATTGTTTGTGTCTGTCTATGGTTCATTAACTCAATGGTCTACACATGCATTGCATGGTACTATAACAATACCACTTTACAACAATAATCTTTTGTTCTTTTCCACTCTATTTATCCAAATTAGTTTAATTATACCAAAAAATGCACTGACTAGGTCACAATGTTTCTTTTTTAGGCCTATTATAAAATAAAGGTAGTTTGGTTATCTAAGCTTGACAAAGACAATATATATATGCAAGGTTGTCATAATAAGTTTTAAAAAAAACTCTAAAAAATATATATTATAACCTTAATAAATTGTTCTAAATTAACATGAATAACTTTTTGTCACCTAACTGTCTGTGGTTGTAGAATTTAATTTAGGAAGACTCAGGCCACCTAGAATCTATACAAATATGAACAGTTCTGACTATGAGGGCACCTTCTTTTTTCAAATTACTTGTAAATATTCTGTTTTATAAGCAATCATGTAAAGGTTGCCTGCCAGAGGAGACATTGTGAATGTCCTCATGTCTTACGGTCTCAACATTATGTAGAAAATTGTCTAGATTTCTACCAATATGGTTTGTATAAAAAGAAGATGTGGTATGAATGCCAATGAGAAACTTTCCACAAGAGACCAAATGACACAGAAATTAACAGTTATATATATATAGGTAGACCATCCAGATGTTCTCATGCATTAAATCATCAAAATTATGAGGAGAGTTAAAGATTTCTATCTTAAGGTCCAGTTAACAGACATGATATAGAATCCTATCTGCTGCCTTAATTGGTACCTGGTGAACAATTTTTTGTATGAAGAAAATGATCAAGATTTCTACATATTTGACTAATTCAGGGACAGAGACAGTGTAGATGTCACCTTACCTTAAGACATTAAGACACTAACATCATGAAGAAAGTTACAAACATTTCTGCACATACGGTTTAACCAGTTATATATATCCACATGGCTTACAGAAAAAGCTATAATGAAGAATGATTTCTACACTTATAGTATTAAATTACCATTCAGGAATTATAGAGGTAAATGTCCTCATGCCTTATGGGTCCAACATAAGAATGTTACACAGGTTTATGCATATAGTGTAGGACCCACCAATGACCTTAAGAGACAATGTAAATGTTATCATGTCTCACTGTGTTCAAGTATCAAAATTATAAAGGACACTATTTCTTCACAAATTAAGAGTTGGGCTCACTCATAACCATGATGGGCTTAATTTTTCAATAATTCTAAATTCTTTGAACAAAAAATCCTGCTGTTGTTAAATAAAAGACATCTTATTCTTAGCTGGCTGCATCAGTATATATGTAGGACTCTAAAGTGTGATGGGGACGCTAAAGTACGATAGTCACGCTAAAGTGCGATGGTATAGGCTAAAGTGCGATGCCCCCATAAGCTAAAGTGCGATGGTCCGCGAAAGTATAGACATAAGAAACATAGTTTGATAATGACGTTAACAGTCGTTTATACAAACTAAAAATGAACACACCTCAAGATAAATTACAAATATTTAACAACCTTTAAACCATATGTTATGTCAATGACTTAATTAATTTAACCTAACCGTTCTTTGTCGTCTGAAGCAAATGTAAGATGAACTTGTATCCTGCGCAGCAGTCAACCATTTTACTATTTAGATACAAAATTGTATTTGCATAACTATCCTGTATCCTGTTTTATTGGAAGCGAACGGATACATTAAAATTATTATTTATGTTGCAGTTTACTTTGCGGTCCCCGTTATAATATTGTCGCTTTCATTGAAAAGTAACGTAGGTTAAATAAATGTGCATGTGTTCATGCGTAAATTTTAGAAAAAGTGTCGGCTGAAACATTATGTTGTGTATTGTAGGTAAATATAACATGTACGTGTAGTCGTTACTAAAAGGGAGAAAGCTCGTATTTAAATATACCTTATCGCTATTTAGTCCATTCCGGGAAAACAGTCATTTATACAACTTCCTGTTTGGGTCACCAGCCGAAAAATGGAGGTCATCACAGTAGTGAGCTGAGGGAGAAAAAACTTTAGAAAGTGGCCATCAAAAAACTTTGATATAGTATGATCCACTTTTTTCGAAATTAAAATTGAAGTAAAAAAATATTTTGTTTGAAGTAGTTACGGTAGTTTAAACAGGTCTCATTAAAAAGTATCATGCATGGTGAATTGTTTAAACAGGGTCCCAGATAGCTTCAACTGGATGAAAAAGTTGTGTAATTTTAGAACTTATCCGGAATGGAATAAATAGCGATTAGGTGTATTAACGCTTCAAATAATAAATGTTAAATATTCCGACAATAATCAAATTTTTTATTTGTTATTTTTTTACAATGACCACTGTAAGGGGTGTGTATCATCGCACTTTAGCGAGAGACACCATCGTACTTTAGCGTAGACCATCGCATTTTAGCGTGACCATCGCACTTTAGAGTACCACCGCACTTAAGGGTCCTACATATATAGTGTTTAAAATACTGGGAAATTGTTTTAGCTGAGTTCTGGGAACTTTTGTTTTCTTACTTTTTAAACTACTTGGTGTTATGATTGTCTGAGATCTAGGTAAACACTACATACATATAATTGTTTTTAAAAGTTATTTACTTTTAACATTGAGTTGTTTGTATTGTTGTAGAATCTACAGAAGTATAGATTACATACACTTGCACGATTAAACAGGTTTTTTATAGGAAGAAATCATTGATCATCATGGAATACAAATTCTTGTGATTTTTTTGGAGGGGTGTGGTTAGGGGAATTTAAAGGGAGCAAATGTTGAGACCTAAATGAATAAGAGATTCTGAACATAATTTTAAATCCTCACAAAAAATATAAACACCAATAGTTGTGCAGAAACTGTCTTGATTCATTCTCAATGTAGTTTATTCAATTATAATACCATTTAAACATGTGTATTACAAAACAAGGTAATGTACTATTGTATTGATCTATATCAAAATAACTTCAAAAATATAACAGAAAATCATTTTCTATATCACATAGGGTCAGCAAAACACAGAAAGTCACTAGATTTATCTCCCATATACCTGATTTATAAAACAGGAAAGATAACTCTAGTTTTCATTGTTTGTCTGAACTTTGCTGCATTACCCCAGTGAGAACTCAATATTGCTTTCTTATTCTTATATCATCAATGAACTAATCCAGGTTGGAGCGTAAAGGGAATACAATTCGTTTTGAATGCAAACTTTTTAGTTAAATATCATGTTCCTTAACTATATATTTATATAATTTTTCAGCATAAAATGAGTTCACAATTTTAAACATACACAGTTTAGCTAGGTATATTATTAATTACAAAATAAACAGTTATGAAACCCTGCAGTCGTACAACTTTTTTCTACTTTCTGTTTGATGTTTTTCCTAGGCCACACCACTTCCAGTAAACATGATATCATTTCACTTTCCTTGTAAGATGTCTCAAAAAAAAATGCAATGTTTTGTTTTAATCTCAATATATGTTTCAATCCAGCATAAACTTTTATTCAATCAGAAAAAAAAAATTGAATCCAGAAAAAATGGACTATTTTTATTTCACAACTGGTTTTGAAATACAAGACTGGTACCATTACTTACCTACTATTATTACATAACTCCAATCATTTACTTGTTTTATTATCAAGCCACTAATTCATGGTTCAAAATTTCAGGCACTTATAGCCATTCTGTCTGATGTTAATGAAGTGACACAGTCATTCCAAGTTAAAAAAAACTTAAGCCTGGCTTTTACCCAAGTATTTTACAGCTACATGTATGCATATCAACTATTTTGTGTGTAATATGCAATACTTTCTTTTATATTCTTCCTGACCTGACGGAGTTCTAACCCAACAAAATATTATCACTTAGTTTGGCTACATAGCTCCAATGTGACCGAGGGAAACTGTTTTGTGTCTGACATTACAACTTTAGAACTTGTCTTCGTTTAAAGAACTAAGATTTATAGAAATCATTGACAATCAATATAACAACATTATCTGGTGTATCATATGGCTTCACAGACCTGGTGTATCAAGTCGCTTCACAGACCTGGTGTATCATATCGCTTCACAGATCTCAGGTGTATCATATCCCTTCACAGACCTGGTGTATCATGTTGCTTCACAGACTGATGAAATATAAATGAAATGACAGACAAAGGACACTAATCAATGAAACTTTAAAAGACACTTTACTTCACATCTTAAAACCACTAAAACAGGAGATACACTGAGAAGAAATGGAATAGTCAAAATGTGAGATCATTGGTTCTCGAAGCTAAGTATTGAGGTCTGATATGGTACTTAATGTAAACCTGAAAATACAGTGCTTTCAGAGGCACAGGGTTGAGGTCTGATATGGTACTTACTGTGTACAATGAAAGAGCAATGTTTCATGAGGCTCATGGTTGAGGTCTGATATAGTACCTACTGTGTACATGAAGGAACATTGGTTCATGAGGCTCAGGGTTGAGGTCTGATATGGTACTTACTGTGTACATAGAAGAACATTGATTCTTGAGGCTCAGGGTTGAGGTCTGATATGGTATGTACTGTGTACATGGAAGAACATTGATTCTTGAGGCTCAGGGTTGAGGTCTGATATGGTACTTACTGTGTTGGTTCTTGAGGCTCAGGGTTTAGGTCTGATATGGTACTTACTGTGTACATGGAAGAACAGGGGTTCTGGAGGTAGATCATTAAACCATTTGAATCTTGGTGTTGCAAACAATGGACCACAATCACTAGGCCAGAATGGTCCATCTTGGTCCCGTTCAACTCCATAACGGTCCTTATATTTCCCATTCTCATTTCTAAAATTATTGCCTTGTCCATTTAAATTGGCAAGAAAACCATGTTTAGTATAAAACTGTCTCTGTATCTGTGTTAGTGAAGGATACTTGTCAAAGCTCTGTCTTAAGTCCTTCACTCCTTCAGATAGACTAGATAGACCAAAGACTCCAGGAAACTCAGCCTGATTGGACCGTGAGAGACCATCCTGGAATACGTAATCTACAGGCGGAGTAGGCTGGATATAATTCATTCTCATTAACCTTTGAACTTGTCTCTTAGCCTGTAACGCTCGCCATTTTCTGGATTTTAAAACATCACGATTGCTACCAGCTAATCCAAACACAATATGAGAATTAAGTTCATTTAAAGTCTGACTAGATTTACGATCTTGTCTGTTGTGATCTGCCTTCTTAGCACGTTCTAGGGGCGGAGTCTCGAGAGCCTCTCTCACACGCTGTTCTAACTCCTCCTCCATCTGTATTCTTATTGATTCCCGCCATGATGGAGATGGATCTGAAAAAAACCAATATTAGACATATTATCTTCATTGTTGTGTTAGGAATTAGAAGAACCATGCAATGTTAATATTATTTATCAACTATATGGTTGGATTGGAACTGAAAAGAACAAATATTAACATACTATCATATAAAGGGGGGACATCCGTTGGTGACCTTGTGCTGTTTTCTGCTCTCTAATTGTGTTGTTGTCTTTTGACAAATTCCCGGGTTCCTTTCTCTATTTTATTTAAAATTTTGATACTGCTTAATAGAAAGTTAAAACAACATCAATTAGGCAATAAAAATACACATATTTTTATGCCCCACCTACGAAAGTAGGTGGGCATTATGTTTTCTCAGGTCTGTGTGTTCCTTCATTTGTCCGTTCGTTCGTGCGTCTGTCCCGCTCTAGGTTAAAGTTTTTGGTCAAGGTAGTTTTTAATGAAGCTGAAGTCCAATTAACTTGAAACTTGTTCCTTATGATATGATCTTTATAATTTTGAAGCCAAAATAGACTTTTGACCCCAATTTCACAGTCCACTGAACATAGAAAATGAAAGTGCGAGTTTCAGGTTAAAGATTTTAATCAAGGTTGTTTTTGATGAAGTTGAAGTCCAATCAACTTGAAACTTAGTACACATGTTCCTTATGGTATGATCTTTCTAATTTTAATGCCAAATTAGATTTTTAACCCAATGTTACGGTCATTGAAGATGGAAAATGATGGTGGGGCATCCGTGTACTTTGGACACATTCTTGTTTTTATTTCAGCCTTATTGATGAACTCTCCATGCTAAGACTATCTTCACAAAATTATTAAGTGTTCATTTGGTTCTTTTTTGACAGAAGTAAATATCCCCGATTTTTTTATGCTTGAAAATCCAATTTCTAAAAATTTAAACACTTTTTTAAAATCACAGTACTTTTTGAAGTAAAAGATTAAATTTTAAAATACACAACAAAACCTTTTTGTTAAAAAATCATGAAAAGTTTCATCTACTGAACTCATCTACTAGGGGGGTGAAAGTAGGGGAAAGGAATGTTTTTAAAAGGGGAAGTAATGCTAAGTACTGCACCAAAATTAAAGATTCTTAAAAAAAAAAGTTGTCTATAAAATAATGGGCCCATATTTTGGACATTCACTAGAATAGGGGTTTTGGGCCAAAAAAAAAACTGCTGCCAAATTCCAAATTTCAAGGACTTTCTATTTTTTATTTTTATTTTTTTTTTTTCTAGTTTTTTTTTTTTGTTTTTTGTTTTTTTTTTTGTGTTTTAATTATTTATTATTTTCTCTTCTCTTCTCACATTCTCTCTTAAATAAAATTCTCACTTTATTGATCAATATTGAAATAATTGATACACAAAATAACTGTAATTTTTTAGTACTAACAATTACTAAAATTTTT
>CM034362.1:92906548-93073511 GCA_019925275.1 Mytilus edulis
TCATACATATTAACCTAAACCAGCTCTATCTTAAAAGATGATGTCCTACTTCACTGTGTTCATACATATTAACCTAAACCAGCTCTATCTTAAAAGATGATGTCCTACGTCACTGTGTTCATACATATTAACCTAAACCAGCTCTATCTTAAAAGATGATGTCCTACTTCACTGTGTTCATACATATTAACCTAAACCAGCTCTATCTTAAAAGATGATGTCCTACTCACTGTGTTCATACATATTAACCTAAACCAGCTCTATCTTAAAAGATGATGTCCTACTTCACTGTGTTCATACATATTAACCTAAACCAGATCTATCTTAAAAGATGATGTCCTACTTCACTGTGTTCATACATATTAACCTAAACCAGCTCTATCTTAAAAGATGATGTCCTACTTCACTGTGTTCATACATATTAACCTAAACCAGCTCTATCTTAAAAGATGATGTCCTACTTCACTGTGTTCATACATATTAACCTAAACCAGATCTATCTTAAAAGATGATGTCCTACTTCACTGTGTTCATACATATTAACCTATATCTTAAAGATGTCCTACTTCATGTGTTCAACATAACCTAAACAGTCTTCTTAAAATGATGTCTATCATGTGTATACATATTAACCAACCTCTATCTTAAAGATGATTCCTACTCCTGTGTACATATTACTAAACAGCTCTTCTTAAAAGATGATGTCTACTTCATGTGTTCATACATATTAACCTAACAGTCTATCTTAAAAGATGTGCCTTCACTGTGTCAACATATTAACCTAAACAGCTCTATCTTAAAAGATGATGTCTACTTCACTGTGTTCTACAATTAAAACAGCTCTATCTTAAAGATGATGTCTACTTCCTGTCTAATATTAACTAAACGTCTATCTTAAAGATTGTCCTCTTCACTGGTTACATATAACTAAACAGCTCTTCTTAAAGATGATTCTATTCACTGTTTCAACATTTACTAACCTCTACTTAAAAGATGATGTCTATCATGTTTCATACATAAACCTACAGTCTATCTAAAGATATGTCCTACTCATTGTTCACATTTAACCTAACAGTCTATCTTAAAGATGATGTCTACTCACTGGTTCATAAATTAACTAACAGCCTTCTTAAATGATGTCCTACTCACTGTTTCATAATTTAACCAAACAGTCTATCTAAAGATATGTCTATACTGTGTTCATACATATTAACCTAAACAGCCTATCTTAAGATGTGTCCTACTACTGTGTTCATACTATTAACTAAACAGTCTACTTAAAAGATGATGTCTACTTCACTTTTCTACATATTACCTAAACAGCTATCTAAAATATTCTACTCACTTGTTCTACATATACCAAACCGTCTATCTTAAAAATGATGTCCTACTTATGTGTTCAATATTAACCTAACCGTATCTTAAAAATGATGTCTACTCCTGTTTCTACATATACTAACCAGCTCTCTTAAAAGATGAGTCCTATCACTGTGTTCATAATATTAACCTAAACCAGCCTATCTTAAAAGATGATGTCCTACTTCACTGTGTTCATACATATTAACCTAAACGCTCATCTTAAAGATGTTCCTATTCACTGTGTTCATACTATTAACCTAAACCGCTCTATCTTAAAAGATGATGTCCTACTTCACTGTGTTCATACATATTAACCTAAACCACTCTTCTTAAAAGATGATGTCCTACTTCACTGTGTTCATAAATTACTAACCATCTATCTTAAAAGTGATGTCTACTTCATGGTTCATACATATTAACCTAAACAGCTCTATCTTAAAAGATGATGTCCTCTCACTGTGTTCTATATTACCTAAACCAGCTCTATCTAAAAGATGATGTCCTACTTCACGTGTTCATCATATTAACCTAACAGTCTATCTTAAAGATGATGTCCTACTCACTGTGTTCATACATATTAACCTAACAGCTCTATCTTAAAAGATGATGTCCTACTTCACTGTGTTCATACATATTAACCTAACCAGCTCTATCTTAAAGATGATGTCCTACTTCACTGTGTTCATAATATTAACTAAACCAGCTCTATCTTAAAGATGATGTCCTACTTCACTGTGTTCATACTATTAACCTAACAGCTCTATCTAAAAGATGATGTCCTCTTCACTGTGTTCTACATATTAACCTAAACCAGCTCTATCTTAAAAGATGATGTCCTACTTCACTGTGTTCATACATATTAACCTAAACCAGCTCTATCTTAAAAGATGATGTCCTACTTCACTGTGTTATACATATTAACCTAAACCACTCATTTAAAGATGATGTCTACTTACTGTGTTCATACATATTAACCTAACCAGCTCTATCTTAAAAGATGATGTCTACTTCACTGTGTTCATACATTTAACCTAAACAGCTCATCTTAAAAGATGATGTCCTACTTCACTGTGTTCTCATATTAACTAAACAGCTTATTTAAAAGATGATGTCTACTTCACTGTGTTCATACTATTAACTAAACCAGCTCTATCTTAAAGATGATGTCCTACTTCACTGTGTTTACATATAACTAACGCTCTATCTTAAATGATTCTACTCACTGTGTTCTAATATTAACCTAACAGTTTCTTAAAGATGATGTCCTATTCACTGTGTTCATAATATTAACCTAAACACTCATCTTAAGTGATGTCCTACTTCACTGTGTTCTACATATTAACCTAACCAGCTCTATCTAAAAGATGATGTCCTACTTCACTGTGTTCTAATATTAACTAACAGCTCATCTTAAAAGATGATGTCCTACTTCATGTGTTCATACTATTAACCTAAACCAGCTCTATCTAAAGTGATGTCCTACTTCACTGTGTTCATACATATTACCTAAACAGCTCTATCTTAAAAGATGTGTCTATTCACTGTGTTCATACATATTAACCTAACAGCTCATCTTAAAGAGATGTCCTACTTCACTGTGTTCATACATATTAACCTAACAGCTCTATCTTAAAAGATGATGTCTACTTCACGTGTTCATACATATTAACCTAACCAGCTCTATCTTAAAGATGATGTCCTACTTCACTGTGTTCTACTATTAACCTAACAGCTCTATCTTAAAGATGATGTCTACTTCACTGTGTCATACATTTAACCTAAACAGTTATCTTAAAGATGAGTCCTCTTCACTGTGTTCATAATATTAATAACCAGCTCTATCTTAAAAGATGATGTCCTACTTCACTGTGTTCTACAATTAACCTAACCAGTCTATCTTAAAGATGATGTCCTACTACTGTGTTCATACATATTAACCTAACCAGCTCTATCTTAAAAGATGATGTCCTACTTCACTGTGTTCTACATATTAACCTAAACAGTCTATCTTAAAGATGATGTCTACTTCACTGTGTCATACATATAACCTAACCAGCTTATCTTAAAGATGATGTCTACTCACTGTGTTCATACATATTAACCTAACAGCTCTATCTTAAAAGATGATGTCTACTCACTGTGTTCATACATATTAACCTAAACAGCTCTATCTTAAAAGATGATGTCTACTTCACTGTGTTCATACATATTAACTAAACCAGCTTATCTTAAAAGATGAGTCTACTTCACTGTGTTCATAATATTAACTAACCAGCTCATCTTAAAAGTGATGTCCTATTCATGTGTTCATACATATTAACCTAAACCAGCTCTATCTTAAAGATGATGTCCTACTTCACTGTGTTATACATTTACCTAACCAGCTCTATCTTAAAGATGATGTCCTACTCACTGTGTTCTACATATTAACCTAAACCAGTCTATCTTAAAGATGATGTCCTATCACTGTGTTCATACATATTAACCTAAACCAGCTCATCTTAAAAGATTGTCCTACTCACTGTGTTCTACATATAACCTAAACCAGCTCTATCTTAAAGATGATGTCCTACTCACTGTGTTCATACATATTAACCTAAACAGCTCATCTTAAAGATGATGTCCTACTTCACTGTGTTCTACATATTACCTAAACAGCTACTTAAAAGATGATGTCCTACTTCACTGTGTTCATACATATTACCTAAACCAGCTCTATCTTAAAAGATGATGTCCTACTTCACTGTGTTCATACATATTAACCTAAACCAGCTCTATCTTAAAGATGTGTCCTATCACTGTGTTCATACATATTAACTAAACCACTCTATCTTAAAGATTGTCCTACTTCACTGTGTTCATACATATTACTAACCAGCATTTAAAAGATGATGTCTACTTCACTGTGTTCATACATATTAACCTAAACAGCTCTATCTTAAAAGATGATGTCTACTCACTGTGTTCATACATATTAACCAAACCAGTTATCTTAAAGTGATGCCTACTTCACTGTGTTCATACATATTAACCTAAACCGCTCTATCTTAAAAGATGTGCTACTCACTGTGTTCATACATATTAACCTAAACCAGCTCTATCTTAAAAGATATGTCTACTCACTTGTCTACTATTAACCTAAACCGCTCTATCTTAAAGATGATGTCCTACTTCACTGTGTTCTAATATTAACCTACTCTATCTTAAGAGATGTCCTATCACTGTTCTACATATAACCTAACAGCTCACTAAAATATGTCTTCATGTTCTAATTTTTGATTCTACTTATGTGTTATCATTTAACTAAACCAGCTCTATCTTAAAAGATGATGTCCTACTTCACTGTGTCATACATATTAACCTAAACCAGTCTATCTTAAAAGATGATGTCCTACTTCACTGTGTTCATACATATTAACCTAAACCAGCTCTATCTTAAAAGATGATGTCCTACTTCATGTGTTCATACATATTAACCTAAACCAGCTCTATCTTAAAAGATGATGTCCTACTCACTGTGTTCATACATATTAACCTAAACCAGCTCTATCTTAAAAGATGATGTCCTACTTCACTGTGTTCATACATATTAACCTAAACCAGCTCTATCTTAAAAGATGATGTCCTACTTCACTGTGTTCATACATATTAACCTAAACCATCTATCTTAAAAGATGATGTCCTACTTCACTGTGTTCATACATATTAACTAACCAGCTCTATTTAAAAATATTCCTATCACTTAGTGTTCATACATTTACTAAACATTATCTTAAAATATTCCTATATGTGTTCCATCATTTAACCTAAACCAGCTCTATCTTAAAAGATGATGTCCTACTTCACTGTGTTCATACATATTAACCTAAACCAGCTCTATCTTAAAAGATGATGTCCTACTTCACTGTGTTCATACATATTAACCTAAACACTCTATTAAAAGATGATGTCCTACTTCACTGTGTTCAACATATTAACCTAAAACCAGTCTACTTAAAGTGATTCCTAATCACTGTCATAATATTAACTAAAGCTCTATTTAAAATATCCTATCACTGTGTCTACATATTCCTAAACCACTCATTTAAAAATGATTCCTAATCACTGTTTCATACATATTAACCTAAACCAGATCTATCTTAAAAGATGATGTCCTACTTCACTGTGTTCATACATATTAACCTAAACCAGCTCTATCTTAAAAGATGATGTCCTACTTCACTGTGTTCATACATATTAACCTAAACCAGCTCTATCTTAAAAGATGATGTCCTACGTCACTGTGTTCATACATATTAACCTAAACCAGATCTATCTTAAAAGATGATGTCCTACTTCACTGTGTTCCTACATATTAACCTAAACCAGATCTATCTTAAAAGATGATGTCCTACTTCACTGTGTTCATACATATTAACCTAAACCAGATCTATCTTAAAAGATGATGTCCTACTTCACTGTGTTCATACATATTAACCTAAACCAGCTCTATCTTAAAAGATGATGTCCTACGTCACTGTGTTCATACATATTAACCTAAACCAGCTCTATCTTAAAAGATGATGTCCTACGTCACTGTGTTCATACATATTAACCTAAACCAGCTCTATCTTAAAAGATGATGTCCTACGTCACTGTGTTCATACATATTAACCTAAACCAGCTCTATCTTAAAAGATGATGTCCTACTTCACTGTGTTCATACATATTAACCTAAACCAGCTCTATCTTAAAAGATGATGTCCTACTTCACTGTGTTCATACATATTAACCTAAACCAGCTCTATCTTAAAAGATGATGTCCTACTTCACTGTGTTCATACATATTAACCTAAACCAGCTCTATCTTAAAAGATGATGTCCTACGTCACTGTGTTCATACATATTAACCTAAACCAGCTCTATCTTAAAAGATGATGTCCTACGTCACTGTGTTCATACATATTAACCTAAACCAGCTCTATCTTAAAAGATGATGTCCTACTTCACTGTGTTCATACATATTAACCTAAACCAGCTCTATCTTAAAAGATGATGTCCTACGTCACTGTGTTCATACATATTAACCTAAACCAGCTCTATCTTAAAAGATGATTTCCTACGTCACTGTGTTCATACATATTAACCTTAACCAGCTCTATCTTAAAAGATGATGTCCTACTTCACTGTGTTCATACATATTAACCTAAACCAGCTCTATCTTAAAAGATGATGTCCTACGTCACTGTGTTCATACATATTAACCTAAACCAGCTCTATCTTAAAAGATGATGTCCTACTTCACTGTGTTCATACATATTAACCTAAACCAGCTCATCTTAAAAGATGATTCCTACGTCACTGTGTTCATACATATTAACCTAAACCAGCTCTATCTTAAAAGATGATGTCCTACTTCACTGTGTTCATACATATTAACCTAAACCAGATCTATCTTAAAAGATGATGTCCTACTTCACTGTGTTCATACATATTAACCTAAACCAGCTCTATCTTAAAAGATGATGTCCTACTTCACTGTGTTTCATACATATTAACCTAAAAACCAGCTCTATCTTAAAAGATGATGTCCTACTTCACTGTGTTCATACATATTAACCTAAACCAGATCTATCTTAAAAGATGATGTCCTACTTCACTGTGTTCATACATATTAACCTAAACCAGATCTATCTTAAAAGATGATGTCCTACGTCACTGTGTTCATACATATTAACCTAAACCAGCTCTATCTTAAAAGATGATGTCCTACGTCACTGTGTTCATACATATTAACCTAAACCAGATCTATCTTAAAAGATGATGTCCTACGTCACTGTGTTCATACATATTAACCTAAACCAGCTCTATCTTAAAAGATGATGTCCTACGTCACTGTGTTCATACATATTAACCTAAACCAGCTCTATCTTAAAAGATGATGTCCTACGTCACTGTGTTCATACATATTAACCTAAACCAGCTCTATCTTAAAAGATGATGTCCTACGTCACTGTGTTCATACATATTAACCTAAACCAGCTCTATCTTAAAAGATGATGTCCTACGTCACTGTGTTCATACATATTAACCTAAACCAGCTCTATCTTAAAAGATGATGTCCTACGTCACTGTGTTCATACATATTAACCTAAACCAGCTCTATCTTAAAAGATGATGTCCTACTTCACTGTGTTCATACATATTAACCTAAACCAGCTCTATCTTAAAAGATGATGTCCTACGTCACTGTGTTCCTACATATTAACCTAAACCAGATCTATCTTAAAAGATGATGTCCTACGTCACTGTGTTCTACATATTAACCTAAATCAGATCTATCTTAAAAGATAATGTCCTACGTCACTGTGTTCATACATAATTACCTAAACCAGCTCTATCTTAAAAGATGATGTCCTACGTCACTGTGTTCCTACATATTAACCTAAACCAGCTCATCTTAAAAGATGATGTCCTACGTCACTGTGTTCATACATATTAACCTAAACCAGCTCTATCTTAAAAGATGATGTCCTACTTCACTGTGTTCATACATATTAACCTAAACCAGCTCTATCTTAAAAGATGATGTCCTACTTCACTGTGTTCATACATATTAACCTAAACCAGCTCTATCTTAAAAGATGATGTCCTACGTCACTGTGTTCATACATATTAACCTAAACCAGATCTATCTTAAAAGATGATGTCCTACTTCACTGTGTTCATACATATTAACCTAAACCAGCTCTATCTTAAAAGATGATGTCCTACGTCACTATGTTCATACATATTAACCTAAACCAGCTCTATCTTAAAAGATGATGTCCTACGTCACTGTGTTCATACATATTAACCTAAACCAGCTCTATCTTAAAAGATGATGTCCTACTTCACTGTGTTCATACATATTAACCTAAACCAGCTCTATCTTAAAAGATGATGTCCTACTTCACTGTGTTCATACATATTAACCTAAACCAGATCTATCTTAAAAGATGATGTCCTACTTCACTGTGTTCATACATATTAACCTAAACCAGCTCTATCTTAAAAGATGATGTCCTACGTCACTGTGTTCATACATATTAACCTAAACCAGATCTATCTTAAAAGATGATGTCCTACTTCACTGTGTTCATACATATTAACCTAAACCAGCTCATCTTAAAAGATGATGTCCTACGTCACTGTGTTCATACATATTAACCTAAACCAGCTCTATCTTAAAAGATGATGTCCTACGTCACTGTGTTCATACATATTAACCTAAACCAGATCTATCTTAAAAGATGATGTCCTACTTCACTGTGTTCATACATATGAAAATAAGTAGTATGATAGCCAATGAGACAACGAAGTTCAAATGAAATGGATGTAAGCAACTGAAGGCAACCATATGGTATTCAGGCCACATTTAAAAGAATGTCTGTTTCCCCTCCCCCGGGTCTACCCTTTGTAAACAGACCAGGAAGGCAGGTTCTTTTTTTTTTAACTGGATGTGATTGTCATAGCATGGTCACATAAATGGTTTGACTTGTCCAGTCAAGGCCACTTATCAGTTGTTTGTGCTCAATTTGAGTGTATTTATTTAGATTATCAATCCTTCTGCTTTCAAGAACTTTCCAAAAATGGAAACAAATTATTTTCAGGAAAAAAATAATTTCAATTTTTTTGTGGAAAATAATTAAGCAAATTTTTTGACCCGGGGGCTTATTTTTGACCCGGGTGGGGGGGGGGGGAGGGGAAACAAACATATTTTTAATTTTGGCCTCATCAATAAGGAAACCCCATACCACATGGTTTGCTATAAAGAGCCCCCAAAATGAAAATATAAAACAATTCAATTGAGAAACCAAAGGCCTAATTAATAACAAACAAATTTACAACAAACAAAATATGAACCAACCACAACCACTGAACTTAAATTACAAAGGCTCATGGCTTAGGACAGGCACATAAAAAATGTGGTGGGCTTTGAAACATGTCTGTGATATCTACATTCCCAATGTGTTGAATACATGTTTGTGATATCTACATTCCCAATGTGTTAAATACATGTTTGTGATATCTACATTCCCAATGTGTTGAATACATGCCTCAATCGCATGAACACTAATGTACCTGAAATGGTAAGATCAAAAGTCCATAATACATGTAACATTGTGAAATTGTTAACATGTTTACTTATTTTAAGGATTTGATTTGACTTACCAAACAGACAGTTATTATATTCCCAAATAATTCATACTTCAAAATCATTGCCTTTAAGTCTGGTTTTATTGAGTCAATTAATGGGTATTCTTTCACAATAGTATGTCTGTTAAAGTGTTTAATGTTATAACACACTAACTTAATGATTGAAGTCTGAGGCCTTTCACAAAAATATTTTATTTTTAAATATGATTTAATGGTTGAAAAGTGCAATTAAAGCTGTTAATTGTTGCTACTATTTACAATCAAAATATAATCAGGTGAAATGAAAATGGACATAAAGGAAAGGTTTCTTGAGGGGAAAGAATAAGATACCTAACAGCAAGGGAGAGGTGTTCTGAAGGGGGAAGAGTTAGACACACAAGGGCAAGGGAGCCCTTATTCACAGGAAGGCAGCCACAATGAATTAAAGAAAACTAAATTGTAAGTTTTCTTTTTAGATAAAAGCCACGTTGGTTACATTCAATCAATTACTTGAGAAAACAAAAAATAATGAATTAATTTAAAAGATCAATCCCTCAAAGGTACCCCAGATTTTCTTCTCCTAAATACCAAGGTTAAAAATCATTTAAAAGGTATAAAGAAATAAAATAAATATACATTAGGCATAGTGCAGTTAAAGAATTGAATGAATTATTTATACAAAAGATTGAAATTATCTCCCTGTAATTGTAGATAATTTCCCACTTATATGTTCAAGAACTCAACATAACTCCAAGTTTTAAACTTTGTGTGTATCTATAAGAAGGGGTTCTTATCTGTGTTAGTCCATGTTAAAATCCATCTAAACGTCTTATATTGCTCACACAATTACAAATATATTCAAGTTCAAGGAATTGCTGCACTTAAATGTTTAAGATACAAAACTTTCCTGGACAATAAAAATAGGCAGTTGCTATTTGTCCGGCTAGCCGGACGAATCGTACCAGGACTATTTGTCCGGCCAATACAGTGCGCATGTCACTATAATTTTGTGTGTGCGTGTAATATTATCTTCAGCATCACCAGGGGCACATGTTTGAAATCTTTAGTGTTAGGGCCTAATCTTGTTACTGGTAATTGAAATTGTTGTTTTCTTCATACTAGTATATAGTCCAATGTGGATAACAAATAATTAGAATAAAATCATATATATCCCATATTTTTTATATAAGAAGAGAGAAGAATTTACTTGTAAAAAAAACTTGGGTAGTGTTTGACTCGTGAATTTTAAGTTAACGTAAAGGATTTTGTCTAGCTGAAAAAGGTACAAAATTATTATGTCTGTAGCTGTCAAAGAGAATTATAGACCCCTTGACATAAAGTTATCCATATTTTGAAAGGTGAGAGATTTTTCTATAATAACCCCCCCCCCCCCAAAAAAACCCCACTGTATTTTATTTTATTTACGTGAGGGGAACGGGTGGCACAGTGTGCTCCTTTTCCCAAATTTCTCTTTTCTTTTCTTGTCTTGCAAGACTCATTTTTGGATTATAACTAAGCTAAATTTCATTCAGTTCAACCTGCAATTGTAAAGGCCTTTTTTCAACTCCACTTGCTTTGAACATCTTTTCCACCTGTACACAGCTGTAGCGAATCGAATAATTTTGTAAAACTAATTCTCCGATCAATTATATATAATTATCTTTTATTTCCCATTTTCCTTGTGATTTCAATATTTTACAGTCCCTATCATAAGATTACATGTATATCATTCTTGGAAGTTCATAATATCGTGTTCCATTGTCAAATTCCGAAAACTTCAAAATTTATCACAAATATTTCAGCCATGATCTTAAAATTGAAAATCAGTGATCAGTTTACACGCGCCCCCTTGGTGCTACTAAAGATAATGTTACACGCACTTCCGAACGCACATTATATGACATGCGCATTACAATGGCCGGACAAATAGCCCTGGCACTATTCGTCCAGCTAGCCGGACAAATAGCCACTCCGATAAAAATATTATATGATTACGAAAATTGCAATGGAAAATGTTTTTGTTAAAAAAAAATTTCATATCAAATTTGATAGCGTATTTGTAAGCAGCATTACAATAATTAATTTGACATTTGTGTAATATTTTGTATAATGGAGGTAGGATATGTCCTTAACAACATTTGAGATTGATGTAGCATGAGCATTCATTCAACATATACATTTGTTTTATTAGGTCTTTCCACTTTTCTGTGGAAAGACCTATTGTTTTTCTTCTGATTATTTTTTTTTTTCTTCCGCCAAATTTTGTTCTTGCGATAAACATTTGTTTCGCAATATGTCGCTTAGATATTTGGTATATGATATCGAACAGTTTATGCGCTTTTGAAATTTACCCTGCGTAACCGAATACTTTTCTTTGTAGGAGTTATCTCCCCAAACACTGTTTTCCTTGTGATCACAACTCCTTCACAACCGTAAAAGATTACGACAAATTTATTTTATAAAATTGCTCGTTATATCCTTCACATGATTTGTCCAATTTCGACCGAAGCAATATGAACGCTCCATATGAGAGTTATTTCCCTTTTTGTATTTGAAATTTTGAAATGTATTTTAAACTGGAACACCATAAGTGATAGAGACCTAGGATCTTTTGATTTGAAGTCCTTGGTTCAAAAAAACGAAAATTAGGTCAAGGTCAAAGGTCAAGGTCATATTCTAATTTTTGAATTTGTCTTATTTTCCCTCATTTTCATTAACCTTATAAGATATCGACAAATTATTTTTACTAAATTGTTAGTTGCAACATGTCGTAACATAATAATTTTGGTTGAAAGGGTGCGTAGACAATAAATGGGAGTTTTAGCCCTATCATATCTAAAATTATGTGTTAAGTGATATAACTTATTTACCATACATATTAGAGACCTAGGGTCTTTTGATTTGAGATCCTCAGTTTGTGACCTTGAAATTAAGGTCAAGGTCAAAGGTAAAGGTCATATTCTAAATTTTTGATTTTGGCTTATTTTCACTCATTTTCATTAACCTTATAAGATATCGACAAATTATTTTTACTAAATTGTTAGTTGCGACATGTCGTAACATTATAATTTTGGTTGAAAGGGTGCATAGACAATAAATGGGAGTTTTAGCCCCTATCATATCTAAAATTATGCGTAAAGTGATATAACTTATTTACCATACAAATTAGAGACCTAGGGTCTTTTGATTTGAGATCCTCAGTTTGTGACCTTGAAATTGAGGTCAAGGTCATAGGTAAATTTGACGTTCTAGATTATGACCTTTGCTTAAAATTCATATCTATAAATCATAAAGCCATAGGAATTGACATTTTAGACTAATTTTTAATATTTTAATATCAAAATAGATATTTACTGGTGGAAAGACCTTCAATTGTTCTCTGAACAATTGGTTTTTAATTATAATTTAATTTGTATCAACGACTTTACAGCCTTAACTAATTTCGTAAAAGTGTATGTACATTTTCGCGTTAAGCCATAATTCATCGCCTGGCATAATCCTTGACTGAATTCTTCAGTATTTAGAAGTTTTGTCTCCAGGTGATGGATTTAGGCTGATAATATTTCTGGCCTTTCTTGTTTTTTATATAGATAAGAGTGTTGGTTTTCAGTTTTGAATGGTTTTACACTAGTCATTTTTGAGGCCTTAATATACTTGTTGTTCAGTGTGAACCAAGGCTCTGTGTTGAAGGCTTGTAACTTTGACCTATAACTTGTAACTTTTTGACATTGCAACTTGGATGAAGAGTTGTCTCATTGGCATTTATACCACATCTTCATATTTATTTTGGATGAACCATTTCCCCAAAATGTGTTGTTGACAATCTTTGGATCACCAGTAATAACTTGTGAGCAGCCAGTATGGTTTAATTTTGTCAGAATAAGCTAAAAAAAAAACCATTTATTATAAATTATTCACTTGCAAGTGAATAATTCGACCTCATTGAATCCATATTCATGTGAACTTCAATTTAATCCCTTAGCTTGAGATGGATAATTAACACATGAATTGTATGTGTAAAGTAACATATTTAAAGGAAAAGAATGTCAACATTGAAAGTGAACCAAAAGGTAAATTATTTGATTGACCGATTCGATCCACAAAAAAATCAAAAACAAATGTTTATCATCGATTTTAATTTATAAGGTAAAAACGATGATAAAAATTTATTTTTTCATCTATAATATAAAATTAAATAGACCTAGAAAAATCCAACAGCACGAGTTTGCTTAATTATTTATATCGATATTTATGTACATCCCTTATATGGTCATCGGACAACTTTAGAGGTTAACTCTATTGTTAATTTGATGGCGTCTATCCTAAAAATACTGTACACATGAAACAAAGCTACGTAATTTAATGCCAGTGCCCTGTTTATTGTTTTTTTTTATACTTTTTAAAGTTTGGATAAATGTTTTAGATTGTTTTTGATTAAAATTGGTGAACATGAATTTGACAGCTAGTACCTCTTTAAGATTTTTTAGTTGTTAGGTTGCTTTCTTAATGATGTATAATAAGCAATTTTCAACTGCTAAAACAACGAACTAAATGAACTAGGATTTGGCGTCTGCTAACATGTTTAACCCACCACATTCTGTACGTATGTGCCTTTTCTCGTTTGAAATGTTTCACACGTCAATTTGAAGCCTTTTATAGCAATGCAGCATAGGCTTTGCTCATTGTTGAAGGCGGTACCGTGACCCATAATTGTTTATTTCTGTGTCATTTTGGTATCTTGTGGAGTGTTGTCCCATTGGCAATCATACCACATCTCCTTCTTCAAATATATATGCAAAAAAAAGGGGTAAGTTGGTTATATGTTACACAGATAAAACTTTGTGGCAGTAACAAGTCAGACTATCTGGACACTGTGTAGTTCTTAGTTGTTTGTATGTATTATTTCAGAGGATTTTGATGTTAGTCAGCTGATAACTTCAACTTCACTGGGTTGTTATTCAAATTAAAAAAACTTTTAAATTCAATCATTTATGTTTCTAATCCTTAAGCAACCAGAGCAACACAAGGGTCAATATCTAGGTTACAGAAAAAAGTAAAGAAAAAATGAATCAGTAAATGTACAAAGGCAAAAATGTCAGTACATGTGAAAATAAACAGTGACAAATGTAAAACATAATTTAACAATGTATAGATTTAAGATAACTTAATTTAACAATGTACAGATATAAGATAACTTTTGTTCCTACCTGTTAAAACTTTTCTACCTTGTATATTTTAAACTCCAGGAATGACAAAGATCTACGAGAAAATTAACCTCACTCAGCTTAACTAATAGTAAACAAATTTGGATAAAGAAACGGTTTATCTTTGGACGCTTTCAACCCATGACAGGTTATGGTAGTTACAGTTTTTCTTATTCTGTTTACATAATGATATTAGACGTATTAAATATACCCCCAAGTTTAGCAAGCTTTTAAAAAATTCACACACCTGATTTTAACAATTAATATTCGATTAGATAATGATGGTTTAAACTAATGTCAAAGTCTGTTCAGTGATTTAAATGTGATTTACATGGAGAAATGACCTCATGCGGAACCGGTTCATTTAATTCATTTTATTAAGCAGTTATAATTTCTTAACAACTGTTTCAAAATCATAAAGTACAAGACAGGGGAACTAACTCTACAGATTCCTGACTTGGGACAGGTACACTAAGTGCAAGACAGGGGAACTACCAGGCTTGGGACAGGCACACTATTTTTTTACATAAATAAGGCCGTTAGTTTTCTCGTTTAAATTGTTTTACATTGTCCCATCGGGGCCTTTTATAGCTCACTATGCGGTATGGGCTTTGCTCATTGTCGAAGGCCGTACGGTGACCTATAATTGTTAATGTCTGTGTCATTTTGGTCTTTTGTGGATAGTTGTCTCATTGGCAATCATACAACATCTTCTTTTTTATATAACTCTACAGATTCCTGGCTTGGAACAGGTACACTAAGTACAGAACAGGGGAACTAACTCTACAGATTCCAGGCTTGGGACAGGTACACTTAGTACAGAAATGGGGAACTAACTCTACAGACTCTTGGCTTGGGACAGGTACACTAAAGAAGCCCTACTTTGTACACAAGTTTTCATAAACAGCCAAATCAAAATTTTTAAAAATGTGTTCGAATCAAAAACAGATTCTAAACAGCAATTTGTATGTGAGAAAGAAAAAAAATTGACAAATATAAAAAAAAAATCATGATTGCAAAGAAATATTTATTCAGTTGCAATAATAAACTGAGGGCAGACACATGTTGTCATTCTGAAACTTTTCTGTAGTTTATTCTTAAAACCTAGTTTTTATTGTTTTCATTATAACAGACAACAATTGGGAAAATAAGGAAAAAAACTGTAATTTCATAGCTACAGGTCATTTTCATATAACTCAAAACTAGAGGCTCTCAAGACCTGTGTTGCTCATCTGTATGATCATGCTTTGGGAATCATGTAAAATAAGTTTAAAATCATAATAATAGTATTAGATATTAGATATTATTAGATACTATAATGATATATAAGATTATAGCAAAAACTGCAAAATTTCCTTAAAATTACCAATTTAGGGGCAGCAACTGAACAATGGGTTGTCAGATTTGTCTGAAAGTTTCAGAGCAGATAGATCTTAACCTGCTGAACATTTTTACCTCATGTCAGATTTGCTCTAAATGCTTTAGTTTCAGAAATATAAGCCAAAAACTGCATTTCACCCCTATGTTCTATTTGTAGCCATTTGGGACATGTTGGTTGGCAGGCAGGGTATCAGAAACATTTTTTTAACTAGATACACTAGTGATGTCTGTGGCCAACTTTGGTTAAATTTGCAGTCTTCACCAAAAACTTTTCAACTACTAGTCGGAAGACCAATATTCTGACATTTTTCTTATTGCTTCAAACAAAGTTTTGCAATAACTTACTAGTCCGAATGAAATTTTACTAGTCTCGGGCATCGGACTAGTGGCTAATCGTGCAGACTGATTTGACCCAGTGGTTTCAGAGGACAAGATTTTTGTTAAGGTGAACAGACTACGAGGAAGAACATGACAAACACAAGTGAAGAGAAAAGCTTACTTAATCTTTCAAGTGAGTGAGCTAAAAAGAAGAATTTTAAGAATATTGCCATGCTACCATTTCTATATTAGCAAAAAAGTTACAAAAACAATTTTCAGGAGTAATACTCAAAACAATATTTGTGAAACTTAATTGTCAGCCTGCACAGGTCAATATAATCAAACAAAATTTTTGTAGAATTAGCCTCAGTCATTTAGATTTCTAGATTTCAAAGTCTAAGGTGAAGACTGCCGACTTGTACATGAAACACATCATTATAGATACGGCTAGTCTTGCCACCTTGTACATGAAACACATCATTATAGTACGGCAAGTCTTCCCACCTTGTACATGAAACACATCATTATAGTAGGGGCTTCCACCTTGTACATGAAACACATCATTATAGTACGCAAGTCTTCCACATTGTACATAAAACATGTCATTATAGTACGGCTAGTCTTCCATCCTGTACATAAACACTCATTATAGTATGGCAGTCTCCACCTGTACATAAAACATCATTATAGTACAGCAAGTCTTCCCACCTTGTACATGAAACATGTCATTATAGTACGGCAAGTCTTCCCACCCTGTACATGAAACACATCATTATAGTATGGCAAGTCTTCCCCACCCTGTACATAAAACATGTCATTATAGTATGGCTAGTCTTCCCACCCTGTACATGAAACACATCATTATAGTACAGCAAGTCTTCCCACCCTGTACATAAAAACATGTCATTATAGTACGGCAGTCTTCCCACCTGTACATAAAACATGTCATTATAGTACGGCAAGTCTTCCCACCTTGTACATGAAACACATCATTATAGTACAGGCTAGTCTTCCCACCCTGTACATGAAAACACATCATTATAGTACGGCAAGTCTTCCACCTTGTACATGAAACATGTCATTATAGTACGGCAAGTCTTCCCACCTTGTACATGAAACACATCATTATAGTACGGCTAAGTCTTCCCACCCTGTACATGAAAACACATCATTATAGTACGGCTAGTCTTCCCACCCTGTACATAAAACACAATCTATTATAGTACAGGCAAAGTCTTCCCACCCTGTACATGAAAACATCATTATAGTACGGCAAGTCTTCCATTCTTATGCACTCCATGTTCTACTATATGGCGGACAAGTACACAATGCTTCAGACCTTCAATAATGTGAAAATTGAAATCTGTGTTAACATTGTTTGTAACAGAAAAAATATATGTTTTAAACGGTTTTGGTTTCTTATAGCTTTTCAGGTATTATAGCATATGATATGTGGCTTACCATTGAAAGGGAGATAACAACAATATATATTATTTTATTCCTGATCAGAGTTATCTCCAGTTGTTTGTAGTAATTGTACTAGTGAAGACAGGCAGAGTAATTTCCATAAGAACTCCTTTATGCTGAAAACTGTGGATTCTTTATTTTCGTGGGTACCAATTTTCTTGGATTTAGGTAAAACTTTCATTTACATGGGCATTTGATTTTGTGGTTTATCATACCGCAAATTTGCAATTTGTTGAACATTTAAATCTTGGTTACTGCAATTGCATTTGATGTATGTTCAACGAAATCACAAAAATTGGTATCCAACGAATATTAATGAATCTACAGTACCATGGAAACAACTAAAACTTTTCAAAAGTTGGTCACCTTACCTGAGTAGTTTATGGCCCCTTCATCTGTCTTTTCTTCATTTCTTTCTTCCTTTTCTTCATCCTCATTCTTACTGCCACCTTGTATTGACTGACTAGTTGTGGAAGAACTTCTACTGGAGGGTAAGGACAGACATTCTAGTATAGGAGCAGAAACAAACAAGTCTAGTCTTCATATTATCATCTGAAATGAACATGTGCAATGAGTTTCCATATGTTCCGTCCATTTCATAAATAGATTTCATAAAACGTTAACAATGAAGCATGTTTTGTCTCCTGAACCAGTGATATTGTTTGCTTAATTAATGGAGAATAAGGCTTTTCCCCTGGAGAAAAATCCAATTTGAAAAAAATGCTTAAAATTATCCAAAAACAACTTTTCCAAACAGTACAGTCAGTGTAATTGTGCTTGAACATGATGAATGCAAACTGAAAACCCTGTTTGTACATTTTTCATGCTGAAATGATATGTGCAGATTTCAGGGTTTTATGTTTATTTATATTTAATATGACAATAAGGGGTCTATTTCAAGCAGGTTTGACTCTTGAAGGGGTCTTGTCTGCAAATTGAGTTCATTCAAATTCAGGTTCATTCTAAATTTCCAATTTGATAAAATAACAATATTTTCCAATAGAAAGGGTAGAGGTAGTTATTTTTAAAGCCACAATTCACTGTGAACATTTAATCAGAGCACAAGCATCATACTAAATCAAGAAGGCAGAGTTTTTCTTCCAGAATACATAAACAGACTCAAGCACAATGAAAAATTGAAAGCAGATTTACTGCGAATTAAACAATAATGAATTATTAGAACAAACAACAATAAAATTGCTCTCCTTTTTTTCATTAAAGTATTTTTTTTCTTCCTTCTTCAAACTTATATCTCCATACCAGTTAAAGTATGATTTGATACAATTCAACAATCTGAAGCAGATTTAATGTTACACATTACATTTTCTCTCCTCAACATTTGATTAGAGCACAAGCATCATACTGATACAGAAAGATGACTTTTTCTTCAAAAATACAAAACAAACTGAAGTACAAATTTGAAAGCAGATTTACCTGGAATTAAACATTGATGAATTATTACAACAAACAACTATAAAATCTCATATTTTCTTAATAAATTGAGAATGGAAATCGGGAATGTGTCCAGAGACAACAACCCGACCATAGAGCAGACAACTTGTTTATTTTTTCATTTGAGTATTGAATTAATATCTTCAATGTCACTATTCCTTAGAGTATGTACAAGGGGAGATAACTCAAAATACTAAATCTATTTTCATTATTGCAAAGAATGTGGACTGAAATCAATTTAATAGTTTTAATCTATTTGATGATGTTTTATGCCACTTTTGGCTACTAATAGATGTAGAAAGTTTTAAACAGTATGCAATAAATGATTACAACATGAAAGTTGCCATAATAATTGAGCACTAAGTGCTTGTTCTTCAAAGCCTCACTCAGTAAAAAATCCTCTATAGACAATTTTTGTATAAGTTCCATTTCCAAGGGGTATAATTCACATCTGAATTCCAATGTCTATAAACAAGGTGATAGAACATGCTGCTGGAATAGGTCACATTTTCCAGCTTGACAATATGTGAATAAGTTGGAAAAACTATCAGAAATATCTTTGAAGGTCAATAAAGTTCATGTGGTTACTTCTTGAATTAAAATTAGCCCTGTAAATTTGAAAGCAGATTTACTGGGAATTAAACATTGATGAATTATTACAACAAACAACAATAAAATTCTCATATTTTCTTAATAAAATTGAGAATGAAAATGGGGAATGTGTCCAAGAGACAACAACCCGACCAGACAACTTGTTTGGTTTTTTTTCATTTGAGTATTTTTCTTCTTCAAAGTAATTTATATCTTCAATGTCATTATTCCTTAAAGGGGCACTCAGCTGTCAAATTCATGGTCACCAATTTGACTCAAATTCTCATATTTGATTTATAACAATGTAAAACATTTATCCAAACTATCAAAAGTGTAAAATAAACAGTTTACAGAACATGGGGTAGATAATATATAGGTTCATTTCGTGTGTATTTTAGTCCAGACGCCATCTAAATAACAGATTAAACCATCACGTGCAATTGGATTTTTATAGGTCTGTTTGATTTTATTTTATAGATTAAAAATAGATGTTTCTCATTGCTTTTAACCGTATAAGAATGATTGTATGTGCATCGAATTAGTAATCAAATGATTTACCGTAGTTTCACTTTCATTGTTGATATTCTTTTCCTTTAAATAACCAGTACACGTACAATGCATGCGTTGTCAATCTCTAGCTAGGGGGTAAATTGAAGTTCACATGAATACAGATTTAAAGAGGTCGACTCATTCACTTGCAAGTGAATTACTAATTATCAATGTTTCTTAGCGTAATTTGACAAAATTGACCCTTTTTGGCTGCAAAAAGCGAATTGTTATTTCACTATTTCACTTTCATTATTGATTGAACAAAAAAAAATCAAACTTTAGATTTTTTATATATCTCGTAGCTAGTGCCCCTTTAAGAGTATATACAAGGGGAGATAACTCAAAATACTAAATCTATTTTCATTATTGCAAAAATGTGTGTATGGAATCAATTTAATAGTTTTAATATATTTGATGATGTTTTATGTCACTTTTGGGTACTAATAGATGTAGAAACTTGTTCTTCAAAGCCACAAACAATAAAACATCCTCTTTAATAATCTTTACAAGCCATATTTTTTTGCACAAGTTACATTTCAAAGGGGCATAACTCACATCTGAATTCCAATTCCTATATACAAGGTGATAGGACATGCCTCTGTGATAGGTCACATTTTACAGCTTGAAACATATAAACAGATAGGAAAACCAATCAGAAACGTATGAACAGGTCAATAAAGTTCATTCATGTTAATACTCAAGTTACATGAAAAGCCTTGTAACTTTCTCACAGTCAAAAGTCTAATAAGTTGACAATAATGCTGTACTTTGACCTAAAATGTTACTTTATTAAATTGTGACTTGGATGAAGAGTTACGTCTCATTGGCACTCTAATGTGGCGTTAAATCAACCAACAATCAATCATTGGCACTGACATACCACAGCTTCTTTTATTATACCATAAGGAAACTGAGCCTTCAATTTGTGCTTTGAGCAAAGGTGATTTCTTCTTTATTATGCTGATATGTGATTCTCTTTTTACACTTTTATATTCTGCTTTTCCAAAACACCACATGAAACACAACAAATATGGGAAAGGGTTACATTTTTACTTTTGCAATTTATGAAAAGTAAACATTATTAAAATCTAAATTAGATGAATAAAGGTGGGGTTACAGTACCCCATCTGCACCCTTATCTATTAAGTATTGAAGTGGACCCCTACCAAAGATTTAGAGTATTGAAGTGGACCCCTACCAAAGATTTAGAGTATTGAAGTGGACCCCTACCAAAGATTTAGAGTATTGAAGTGGACCCCTACCAAAGATTTAGAGTATTGAAGTGGACCCCTACCAAAGATTTAGAGTATTGAAGTGGACCCCTACCAAAGATTTAGAGTATTGAAGTGGACCCCTACCAAAGATTTAGAGTATTGAAGTGGACCCCTACCAAAGATTTAGAGTATTGAAGTGGACCCCTACCAAAGATTTAGAGACATGTGTCATAAACTTCTTGTGTACCTTGCTTCATATATCATAAATACCTTTGTTTAGATATTGATGATATTTAACACTATTTTTATCCTTGTGAATTCTCAAAATTTCTACTTATAGAACTATAAATCCATCCATTGGATTTTTCATATAAAATCAAATTTGCCACAAATATTATATTGATATAACGCATCATAAAAATTCCTTCACAGTAGAACCAACCTTACACAGAGATGTGGTATGATTCCCATTGAGGATACAAATTCCAACAGAATTAAATAACTTGTGGTTTAAGCAGTTATATGTTACACACAGTACAGCATTCAACAAATGAGTAAAACCCATACTGCATTCTAGACTGCATTGCATAAAGAATGTCTATCAATTACATGGTCATTTAATGTTTCCATTCAGGGAGAAAATAACCGAGATAAAAAAAATCCATTTTAGAACACTGATGTCTATATATAGTTTTACTATGTTTAGATATAATCAACTTGGGTCTGACTTATTTTCTACATTCCATTTCACTACAAACACAATTAATGTCATATCATTTATTTAATTATTTATATTCTAATTAAACCTGAATTAATCATATTATATGCGATAACTTCCATATTTATGCAGTGAATTCTATATTCCAAAATACACAAATATCCACAAGAATAATTTGAATAAGCAAATCAAGATCATTTTATACTAGACTAAAGGAGAGACAAAAGATACCAGAGGGACAGTCAAACTCATAAGGTTAAATGTATTAATTAAACCAAAATATTCAAATCAATAATTTAAATTGCATTTATTTCCCATCTTTTGATAAAGATATGTAAAGTATTTAAACTTTGTGTAACATAGTTATCTCCCCTTAAACAGAACTAACCCTCTCTAATCCCCTTATTGACCAAATAAATCCCCATATTCACCTTTAATCCCACCCATTTCTGGTCTGTTTTATGAATAAACATTAAGGACTATAAACGTACAAATAATATTTTATTTTCTCAATGTGGACATTAAGGAAAGGGTAAATACCTCATTTATAAACTTGAGTCTTATACGTAATCGTTTCATTTATTATAAAAAAAATACAAAATATTTAACACCATGTCCGGGAAAGTCCCTTGAACAATTCCTCTGACCATAAACTATGCCTACTGTTACATTGACTTCTTTATTTGCGTTGTTTTTGAGCTTTTGATTTTGGACTTTCCATTTTCAATTTTTCTCTTCAGCATTTTGGTTCTTTCACTATTTTTTATCACATTTGTCCACATGTCAATGTCCTGTATGAATGACGGAAATAATATTGTAGAATATTATTTCCACTTGGACCTTATATAATATATACATGTATATCATGACACACAGACACCACTTATTCAACAACTTCAGATATTGGGAGTTTTTAACAACCTTGACTGGCTATTCAGTCCTGGCAGTTGGAAACACCTCAATAAGTTCTTTAACCAGTAATACCCCTATGGTAACAGTGAGTCCCTTTATTATAAATGCATGAAGGCCATACGGTGACCTATAGTTGTTAATTTCGGTGTCATTTTGGTCTCTTGTGGAGTTATTTCATTCGCAATCATACCACATCTTCTTTTTTTGTAAGTGGTTTATCTGCCCCTATTTCTCTTCAATGTGACATGAATTCCCCTAATTTACCCCTACATGAATTCCCTTTATAGACCCCCATTGTTGAAAAACACAACAAAACCTTATCCTTTTCCAATATAAACCTATAAATCATAGTGATCTTTGACATGCTTAATAAGGCAGGTAATTATGCAATTAAGTTCAAATTTCTGCTCCATAGAAATCAATTCCATCACCATTAATTTACCGCATTCTAAAACATAAAGCCTTTCACTATTATGACTATTGGAAATGAATTAAATATGTCTTTGTTTTTATACTGATTTTAATGTCCCATTACCACTTCATTCCTCTGCAATAAATTCTTTTTTTATTGATACTTTAGTGAAAGGAAAGAAATTTTTTATCATTCTGCAACACAACAACAAAATTTTTTGAAAGACAGACTTTGTAAGTAAGTATGAACAATGCAGACTTTTCTCACAATCCAGAGGCGGATTAAGGGGGGGGGGGGGGGCGGAGGGCCGGGGCCCCCCTTTTTGGGAAAAAATTTGGTTGCTTATATAGGGAATCACTGAAGCGTGACTGAAGTGGGGCCCCTCTTAGGTCAGTCAGTGGGCCCCACTTATGAAAATTCCTGGATCCGCCACTGCAATCAATAGTACTGTCGTCAATATTAGTCGTAAATACTTTTGTGAAAGAGTCTTTGGAGAGTACAGTGATTACTGGCCTCAACTAGAAAAATAAATAGTATTGGACTAGCTCTGGTTATTTGCCTAATCTAGTTTATGAAACAAAACAAAACCATGCAGCTCTGAATACAGCTCTCATTTGGTGAATGAAACAATCAATATAAAATCAGCCCTGGAAACCGCTCTCATCTGGTGAATGAAACCATATAAAACCAGCTCTGAATACCACTCTCATCTGATAAATGAAACCATATAAAACCAGCTCTAAATACAGCTTTCATTTGGTGAATGAAACCATATAAAACCAACTCTAAATACAGCTTTCATTTAGTGAATGAATCCATATAAAACCAAATCTAAATACAGCTCTCATTTGGTGAATGAAACCATATAAAACCAACTCTAAATACAGCTCTCATCTGGTGAATGAAACCATATAAAACCAATTCTAAATACAGCTCTCATTTGGTGAATGAAACAATCAATATAAAATCAGCCCTGGAAACCGCTCTCATCTGATAAATGAAACCATATAAAACCAACTCTAAATACAGCTCTCATTTGGTGAATGAAACAATCAATATAAAATCAGCCCTGGAAACCGCTCTTATCTGGTGAATGAAACCATATAAAACCAACTCTAAATACAGCTCTCATTTGGTGAATGAAACCATATAAAACCAGCTCTTAGTATACAGCTCTCATTTGGTGAATGAAACCATATAAAACCAACTCTAAATACAGCTCTCATTTGGTGAATGAATCCATATAAAACCAAATCTAAATACAGCTCTCATTTGGTGAATGAAACCATATAAAACCAGCTCTAAATACAGATGAATTACTTTTGAAACATAATAAAACAACAGAGTTTCAACGTCCTCTGACTGTTCACATTAGGTACAAGGAATAAACAAATCAATAACCTATAATTTCTAGAAAAACCCAGATTGCTTTTGTTTTTTATAAACTTTTTAAAAGTATCATCTTCAAGAAATGAGTAAATGTAATGAGATATCTAGTAAAATTGTTTTTTCCAAGGATCATAAACTAAAAAAAATATTTGATCAGAGCTTATTTTCAAAAGTGTCACAGACATTGCTGATATAAACCTATGATATAATGAGTGCTTTATTATCATGCAATTTCAATATAATTAATGTATCCAAGGAATATAACTCTTTGCTAATTAAATTATTTTTATAATCTGCCTAGAATTGTACACCTGAGAATGCTTACTTGACCAAATATTCAGGCATTATCTTGTTGCAACTTGAGAAAGTATAAACTGCTTCATTCATAATTAAGTTTAAAGTTTTTTTAAAAGTCATTCAGATATTTAATGTTAAACTATGAAAGGTCCTCTGGCAAAGGTATAAAATATTGAAAATGTAAGACTAAAGTTATCTCCCCTTATACAGAAAGGATATGATTGACAATTTGACCTTAATTAACCTTTAAGGTTAAGTATGAATCCTGTAGTCATTCCTAGCTATCAGTCCCCCTCATACAATGAAATATGATAAATCTAATGTGAAGAAATGTTACACAAAAACATTTCCACTCGACTTGTTATAATACTGTGTAATTCAGAATATATTAAAGCGTAATAAGGTTCACAATAGTTAACACCAAGTATATGTATTTAATTATCGAGATTTAATTCATGGATTTATCTGATTGTTTAATATATGGTCCTTGGTATATTGACCACTGTTATATCTGATTGTTTAATATGGTCCTTGGTATATTGACCGCTGTTAGAAACATGTTCATTGTTTATCCATAATTATAATGCACTTAATCTAAAACTTAATTAAACTTTCAAAAGGAATTTTGTTTAATTCAATACAATTTCAGTTTGTATCAAATAGTAATGTCCTTTGAACTTTATTTTAATCAAATAAAATTCTGATTTACAATATGAAATTAATATTATTACATAATAAAGGTTGTTAGCTGTAAATGAAAGATATATATGTTATACCTTCAGTCAACATTATATGTCCACTAATACATAAATGTAAAGTGTGTTTACAGGAAAGAAGGGGGGGGTGTAGTTATAAGTTAGTTAGTTAGCTGACTATGCCGCCCCATACTGCCACTGACTTGTGGTGTGCTACTAGATCACTATCCCTATGTCAAGCTTTCTGTAACTTTTCTTGACAAAAATTACTTCATGCTACCTACATATTTATATCAAGACAGAGATCCTAATTGTTGTTTGTGCTTGGTCTTAGACAATACTAGTGCAGAAATTATTTTTTGTAAAACAATTAGAATTCTATCTAACTGGGAGAAATAATTGTATAAAAAAAACTATTAAAATTACATTCTAAAAAAATTAAAGGTATAAATAATAAACCCAAAATAAAATGTATGGATAATCTAATAATACTGCACATTTGATTTCAAAATGTTTTCGTTTAATAAAATTAATTGACAAACTGACCACAGGCAAAATAAATTGTCCAGAGTACACAGTAGGAACATATTTGTTAGGGAGCTACTGTTTGATTTTTATGGGGGGGGCTTAAGGATGAAAAATTTTGTCCTGCTTTTTTTTTTAGTTGTAATCTCTGTCCTGCCTTTTTATTTTTTACTCTATTTGGTCCTGCCTTTTTTTTTACTAGTTTATCCTGACTTTTTTTACACAAATTGTCATCCTGCCTTTTTCTTTTACCAAGTTGCTCATCCTGCCTTTTTTTTCAAATTTCATCCTAGCCCCCCCCCCCCCCCCCCCATAAAAATCAAATGGTAGCTCCCTTATGATAGTTATAATTTCTAGTTAATTACATTGATGAAGTTTTATAGCAATAAAAGAAACATTTAAATACACAATCTCACAATCAATATATAAATATACAATCAGACAATGGAATATTTGAATTTTGTCCCAGTAAATTATTATATTTCTGTTTATGCTGGTCATCTTCATTAACGTTTGGTCAAATTTGTTTATATAGTACAAATATACAAATATTTATATCTATATTCCTAGACCCTCTGGACACTTAGATGTCCAATCGCTTTGACTTTCATTAACTCTGCTTCTATATTCCTGGACGGGCCTCTTGTTGCTGATATTTAGTTTACCTTGATTTTCAATAACTTTTTTTTATTAATTTTCTAGACCCCTTTTAAAGTTAATGTCCATGGAGCTGATTTTCAATAACTTTTTTTATTAATTTTCTTGACCCTCATAGAGTTAATGTCCAGTTGATTATCAATAACTCTGCCAAGATAAATCCTTTGGAATGGAATCTTCTATTGTATAAAATCACAATCAACTATCTGGCCAACAGAATGGATTATTTGATGTCAATTTCTACTGTTTAAATCAATTCTTTGTAACTGAAGGTCACTAACTAAGTCATCCCAGATGATGATAATACCTGTAAGAATGTCATTGTCTGCATGTAATACAGGTTCCATTCCTAGACTAGATTTAATAAGGCTACATGCCATTCCTTAGAAAGACTTGATAAGGCCAGATGTAAATGTTTTACTAGACCAGGTGCTATTGCTAGACAGACTTTACTATGCAAGGGCCAATTCCTAGACAGACTTTATAAGGCCAGGGTCCATTAATAAACAGACTTTACAACACCAGGGTCCATTGCTATACACATGTACACTTTATAAGGCCAGGGTGCATTGCTAGACACACTTTAAAGGGTCATAGTCTATTGCTAGACACACTTCATAAGGCAAAGTTTTATTGCTAGACACACTTTATAAGGCCAGAGTCAATTGCTAGACACACTTTACAGGGCCACGGTCCATTGCTAGACACACTTTATAAGGCCAGGGTCAATTGCTAGACACACTTTAAAAGGCCAGGGTCCATTGCTAGACACACTTTATAAGGCCAGGGTCCATTGCTAGACACACTTTATAAGACCAGAATGCATTGCTAGACACACTTTAAAGGGTCGTGGTCTATTGCTAGACACACTTCATAAGGCAAAGTTTTATTGCTAGACACACTTTATAAGGCCAGAGTCCATTGATGGACACACTTTACAGGGCCATGGTCCATTGCTAGACACACTTTATAAGGCCAGGGTCAATTGCTAGACAGTATTTATAATGCCAAGGTCCATTGCTAGACACACTTTAAAAGGCCAGGGTCCATTGCTAGACACACTTTATAAGGCCAGGGTCCATTGCTAGACACACTTTAAAAGCCCAGAGTCCATTGCTAGACACACTTTATAAGGTCAGGGTCCATTGCTAGACACACTTTACAAGGCCAGGGTCAATTGCTAGGCACACTTTAAAAGGCCAGGGTCCATTGATAGACACACTTTATAAGGTCAGGGCCCATTGCTAGACACACTTTATAAGGTCAGGGTTCATTGCTGGACACACTTTATAAGGTCAGGGTCCATTGCTAGACACACTTTAAAAGGTCAGGATCCATTGATAGACACACTTTATAAGGTCAGGGTCCATTGCTAGACACACTTTACAAGGCCAGGGTCAATTGCTAGACACACTTTAAAAGGCCAGGGTCCATTGCTAGACACACTTTATAAGGTCAGGGCCCATTGCTAGACACACTTTATAAGGCCAGGGTCCATTGCTAGACACACTTTATAAGGTCAGGGTCCATTGCTGGACACACTTTATAAGGTCAGGGTCCATTGCTAGACACACTTTAAAAGGTCAGGATGCATTGCTAGACACACTTTATAAGGTCAGGGTCAATTGCTAGACACACTTTATAAGATCAGGGCCCATTGCTAGACACACTTTATAAGGTCAGGGTCCATTGCTGGACACACTTTATAAGGTCAGGGTCCATTGCTAGACACACTTTAAAAGGTCAGAATCCATTGCTAGACACACTTTATAAGGTCAGGGTCAATTGCTAGACACACTTTATAAGGTCAGGGTCCATTGCTAGACACACTTTAAAAGGCCAGGGTCCATTGCTAGACACACTTTATAAGGTCAGGGTCCATTGCTAGACACACTTTAAAAGGCCAGGGTCCATTGCTAGACACACTTTAAAGGGCCATAGTCTATTGCTAGCAGACTTTATAAGACCAGGGTCCATTGCTAGACAAACTTTATGAAAGCAGAGTACATTGCTAGACAAACTTGATATGGCCAGGGTCAATTCCTAGACACACTTTATAATGCAAGGGTCCATTGATAGACACACTTTACAGGGCCATTTTCTACTACTTAACACACTTTATAAGACCAAGGTATATTATTGCTAGACACAATTTATATTACCAGGGTCCATTGCTAGCCACACTGTATAAGGCCAGGATCCAATGCTAGACACACTTTACAATGTCAGGGTCCATAGCTAGACAAACTTTACAGGGCTAGGGTCTATTGCTAGACACACTTAATAAGGCCAGGGTACATTGCTAGACACACTTTATAAGGCCAGGGTCCATTGCTAGACACACTTTATAAGTCCAGGGTCCATTACTAGACAGTCTTTATAAGGCCAGGGTCCATAGCTAGACACACTTAACAGGGCCATGGTCTATTGCTAGACACACTTAACAAGGGCAGGGTCCTTTGTTAGACACACTTTACAAGGTCAGGGTTCATTGCTAAACAGACTTAATAAGGCCAGGGTACTTGCTAGACACACTTTATAAGGTCAGTGTCCATTGAAAGAAGACTTTATTTAAAGTTTTTTTTGTTTCACTGAAAGCATAGTTCAATCAGCAAACAGGTGTCAAGTTTGTGTCAATATTTTAATAGTGCATCAAATGAAAAATTAATATAATATATGCAAATTAGCCTTCAAATTAAATATAATTATATGTTCCCTTTAAATGTTGTAAACTGGAAAGTCAAGTACATGTCAACAGTGGTGTATCAACTGAAAGGGAAAAACAATCTGTTTCTAAATATTGACTTTGTCAATAATAAAATTGATATTTAACTCTCTTTATCTGTTTGTAAATGTTGACAACTGTTTAATCAAACATGTTTCTGTGAGAAATAAGGGGGTTGTATTGGTGCAATGTTCCCCCTTTACAAATCTACAGACAAAGACTTTTATTAAATGTCTCAATGTATCACCATGTTATGACAAGGTTTCCTTTCACTGTCCAAACAGCATGTAGGACTCAGCTCAACATTTTCTCATGACTTACAAAAAACATAACTTTTTATATTAACAGAGTGTATTGTTATGTCTTCTGATAAACACTTCCTTCTTTGCTTTAAGAACATTTCTCTATACGACAAAACAGAACTGGACTAAGCTTACTGTTTGGTGTGAGCAAGGCTCTGTGTTGAAGACTGTACTTTGACCTATAATGATTTACTTTTATAAATTGTGACTTTGAATGGAGAGTTGTCTCATTGGCACTCATACCGAATCTTCCTTTATCTATAAAACATATCATATTCACCAGAAGATAAACCCCATTTACACACTTAAACATGCAACATTAAGAAGACCACAATTAGGTAAACTTAGAAATGTGTGATTGGACCAAATATGCATACTTATAGTTGTTAATTTCTGTGTCATTTGGTCTCTTGTGGGGGAGTTGTCTCCTTGGCAATTATAACACATCTTGTTTATGTAGCTAGTAAAAAAATAATTAGATGTGGTGTAACTGGCAATAATTATTTTCCATCAGAGACAACTATAGGTCATGGTATAGTCTTCAACAATAAACAAAACCAACAACAACCATAGTAAGCTACATACATTATTCAATTTTGTAAATTATTTATTTTTCTAATGTTATTGAAGCAGTTATTTTTGAAGACTATTTGAGTGTAAAAGCTTACCATAATGCTCATTACTATTTTTTTTTAGGAATAAATTATTCATTAAAACATGTGCAAAGTAACTGGTAATTTGGTGGGTATAAATTATTCATTAAACCAAGTGCAAAGTTAATGTGAAAGATTTAACCTATGGGAATATATTAGCAAGTCAGATGTAAATTTGTACATCAGTGGTATCTCAACAGAACTATTCTTCTTAAAAACTTTGACAATTTTCAATTCTGAAATTTCAATAATCTTTTGGTGTGCATACTTGAATAAACAAACATCAGGCTACAAAGTTTAAGGGTGTGTTTACAGGAGTGGATCCAGCCATTTCAAAAAGGGGTTCCCAACCCAGAACAAAGTGTGTGTGTGTTTGGGGGGGTCCAACTATATGTCCCCTTGCAAATGCATTTATTGTCCAAAAGAGGGGGGTCCAACCCCCAGAACCCTCCCCTGGATCTGCCACTGGTATATACAAGTAATAGAACATGGCTATGTCGGATAATACAGGTTTAAGATGGGTTAAAAAAGAGAAATTTAACATGTCCAAGATAAAAATGAGATACAATTAAACATGACAATGAAAAAGGTACCAGTGTCTTTATTTGTTATAACTATATAAACTCTTATTGATTTCACCTTGTATCTGAATTAATACTTAATAAATCATGAGGCCTATTGTTGTTAAGAAGTTGAAATGCACAACTAATAAATTTTAATATCTTCACAATTTCTTAGCATTGTTCCTTTTTCCCGATATAAATCACATATATTGTTATATTGTATCATAGTTACATTACAGTATTAACTACTTGTCTTATAACATATGACAAGAACACTATTAAGAATCATAGCTACTTGTGGTGTAATATAGTATACAAGTATATATGTACTGGATTATACAGGGCTTGCAAAATGGTCATATATTCCAGACGATTATAAATCTATTCGACATTGTCTGCCTGAGGAAAGCATGAAACGGTCATCTACTATTTAGTTTTTATAAGGGATGGTCATTTTAATATGATTCCCAATTTTTTTTACCCAACCTTTTGCCTCTACCATCCACACATTTCTGGTCATAAAAGTACTATCGAAACAACTATAATAAACAAGTGTATGTGTGCTGGATATTATATTATTTTACAAATTAATTGAGAATGTGTCCATGGAACTACGATGATGTACTCCCTTGCATATAATGTTATAAAGGGACATAACTGAGAAGAATGGTAAACAAGAGTGCACACGCTGAAATGTCGCCTTCTTTACTAATTATTGATATTATGTTGATAGTCCTAAATATAAAGCTTTATTACAACTGTCACATTAACTAAACATTAACCAAGAAAACTAAACATTGACCAATGAACCATGAAAATGATGTCAAGGTCAGATGAACCATGCCAGGCAGACATATACAGCTATAACAAACAATATAGCTTAGAGTTTAAGAAAAACAGACCAAAACACAAAAACTAAACACTTATAAAGCTTTTAAGAAGTTAGCCAACACCACATGCCGCCGGATCACTATCTCTATGTCAAGCATTCAGGAACAAAAGTAACAAATAATGCAGGCTCGACAAAAATGACACAGCCAAAATTGAACTTGATCTGGCTTTTTGGTGGTAATAAGCCATTATTGTGTAACCTCATCAATCATCAATAATTAATACTGTGGATTCATTTATTTTCAAGGCTATCTATTTTCCTAGATTGAGGAAAATTAGCATTTTTGTGGAAATTTTATTTTGTAATTTTGCCAATTTGTGCATACAAATACTATAGATTTTTTTTAATTCATTAAACATTGGAATTTGTGGTTCTAACTGTACCAACAGAACCCAACGAAAATTGGTATTCAACGAATAATAATGAACCCATTGTATTATTTTTTTTAAACTTTTTCTCACCTAAATTTTCCTCTGGACTCTCTGGCATTTTGATGACCTTGACATCTTCCTCTTCATTGTAGAAGGACTTTGCTATGGAGGAAATCTTGTTGGTCTCTGAAATAAATAAATAAATGAATTCCTCATCTTTACTATCAAAAATAATTTTCTGTCCGGGACATGATCCTAATACTATATATCACTTCAGCAAATAGATAAACAGATCTTATAAAAATCCTAGCCACTTATTTGACCTGTCCTTTGTCAGGAACCTCAAGCTTTGTGTGTGGTTTTTATTTTGTTTTAATTTGGTTCATTTGGAACATGTTTCAGAGTTAATTGAGGCATCCTTTTTGTTAACCTATTGTTAGATATAGGAAGATGTGGTGTGAGTGCCAATGAGACAACTCTCCATCCAAATAACAATTTAAAAAGTAAACCATTATAGGTTAAAGTACGGCCTTCAACACGGAGCCTTGGCTCACACCGAACAACAAGCTATCAAGGGCTATAAACGAGAAACAAGAAACACATATATATTACATAAACAAACGACAACTACTGTACATCAGATTCCTGACTTCGGATAGGTGCAAACATTTGCAGCGGGATTAAACGTTTTAATGGATCCAAACCTTCTCCCTTTTTCCTGAAACAATAGCATAACATCACAACAAAGAAAAACATACGATAAAATATCAATTGGCAGATTATTCGTTATTGTTTAAAGGCCAGCTGGGGATCTGGCATATGAGCGCTGAAGACCAATTGTTAGCCTTGCGCTGTTTTCTTCTCTTGGACACATTCCCTTTTTCTTTCTCTATTCTATAAGCATGCAGTTCATGTTAAACTCAAATGGAATATTAACTATTTCTCTCAATCAAGGCCCAACATAATCAGTTCTAATGTCATAAATAATATCTTTGTCCATATCTTGTCTTTAATTTCAATATCAAACTTTTAATCAACTTAAATATCTCCCTATAAACTATGATCTACAGTTAAATGCCTCTATTTATATCCTGATCAACAGTTTTCTTTACAAAATTCAAGATTATATTTGAGATTTAAATAAATTATCCACGGTTTAATTACAGCTCTCCATTACTGAATGACTAATCATAATTAATGATAGTAAATCAATGGGGTTAAAGGTCAAGTGTCTCACCTTAAAACAGGGTTAGAGGTGAATTCTACATTTCTACATATGATTTTTGCTAATTGTATAATGATTAAACGCCACATGAATAAACAGAAAAAAACATGACAATATTCTTTCTATATATAGAATATAAGATGATGTGGTATGAGTGTCAATGAGACAACATACTCTCCATCCAAGTCACTCTCTATAAAAGTAAACCATTATAGGTAAAAGTATAATGGCTTTCAACACGGAGCCTTGGCTCACATCGAACAGCAAGCTATAAACGGCCTCAAAAATGACAAGTGTTAAACCATCCAAACGTGAAATCCAATGATCTATTATCTATTTTGGACACGAGAAACACTCAAGAACCACATCAACAATGACAACTACTGCATGAACATCAGATTCTTGACCAGTGCATATATTATATACTTACAATAGAATCTTCTTTCTCTCTTCTTTCTATTTTCCCATTTACTACAGATAGTTACCTCCTAAAATAAAATATCAAATAATCAGATAGTTTTAATTGTGCATTAGCTTCTATTAAATAATAAGTCTAAAATGTACACTGTATGTAAGCCGGAGTCTCAAATATGCATGTATTATATTCAGTCCCAAATGTACACTGTATGTAAGCCGGAGTCTCAAATATGCATGTATTATATTCAGTCCCAAATGTACATGTATGTAAGCCGGAGTCTCAAATATGATGTATTATATTCAGTCCCAAATGTACACTGTATGTAAGCCGGAGTCTCAAATATGATGTATTATATTCAGTCCCAAATGTACACTGTATGTAAGCCGGAGTCTCAAATATGCATGTATTATATTCAGTCCCAAATGTACATGTATGTAAGCCGGAGTCTCAAATATGATGTATTATATTCAGTCCCAAATGTACACTGTATGTAAGCCGGAGTCTCAAATATGATGTATTATATTCAGTCCCAAATGTACACTGTATGTAAGCCAGAGTCTCAAATATGCATGTATTATATTCAGTCCCAAATGTACACTGTATGTAAGCCGGAGTCTCAAATATGCATGTATTATATTCAGTCCCAAATGTACACTGTATGTAAGCCGGAGTCTCAAATATGCATGTATTATATTCAGTCCCAAATGTACAAAAAGTTTGAGACAACAACCTGGCAAAAGAGCAGAAAACAGTCTGAGTCTCAAATTATACATGCAGGATTTTCTTGCTGTGTTGTCATTTTATTTTTGTTGTTGTTTCTTTGACACATTCGATAGCTGTTTTTCCCATTTCTATTCTCAATTTCAGTCTCAAATGCGCAATGTCTCATTGACACAATTTCCCCATTTCCATTCTCAATTTCAGTCTCACTTGCACAAATGTCTCTTTGACACAATTTTCTCTATCTCCATTCTCAATTTAATGTATCGATGATTATATATATATATATATCCAGTCTCAATAGTACATGTATATGTATTCAGTTTTGTAAATGTAGTTGTATATTATATTGACCTTTTAATCCTAACAACATCTTGTCTTAACCAACCATCTGGGTTTTATTATATAATTCAGAATGTTTATAGCAGTTTCACTCCATATTACTCCCTATAGTTGTTTATGAAGTTCATATAAATACTGCAATAAAATGCACTTTAAATTCAAATGGCAATAAATGTTCATGTTTTATACACTTCAAAGCTTTTAAAGATATAAAATATAAAAATCTTTATGGTTCAAAATTTGAGATTTTAAGTTATTAATCACAGATATTTAAAGTTTATTACTTTAAATTTTAACTTACAAAATTAAAACAGAATTTCTTATTTCATTATATATATATACTTCTCAAAGTACATCTAAAATCTGATTCAAATATTTTTCTATTGCTGCATGATTTTTACCGTCACAGCTAGTATTTCAACATGAACCAAACTCAGAGCATTCTTACAAAATTGTTATGTTTTAAATGTTTTAAAATCTTGAACACATTTTTTCTGATATCAAATGTAGAAGAGAGACTAAGACAGACCTACAGAAAAAAACTTGTTCAATAACTAATAAGTGATGAATAAGCTAAGAGCGAAAAGACCAGAGATCCATCAATGTACCCGTACGAAATAAGTAGTAGAATTCCACCCAGCCATTAGTAGGAATGAGGAGGGGGGATAGGACCTTTATCGGGACTCTGGGATTGGGTGTTTATAAGCTCAGGATTTTGGGACTGACCCTTTTGGGATCCGGGAATTCTTTATTCGAATTTCAGGACCTCGGGATTTCGTGTTTTAAGGTTCAGGATTTCGTGTTTTTAAGCCCGTTATTTCGGAATCAGGACCCCTCCTACCCCCCCCTCAATGAGGTAGGATCGAATCTACCTAGAATTAAAGATTCCATATAGAAAGTAGGTGGACATTGAAAATGAACAAAATTCTAACTGGATTTTGTTTAATATTCCTACTATATTCTGTGTACATTTCATACAGGTTGTTGGAGTTCTTAGAATATTTTGCAACCATGGAAGGCCCCTTTAAACTTAATACTTGAATGCTTCTTTATCAGCTACCATCTTATGTGTTTCTTGTATATGTGGCTTTATCATGTTTATGCACAAAAACATTATTATATTGGTCAATGTGATCTAATTTTTAGTATAAAATTGTGGTAAATGTTTAACAAATGTCATCACCATTATAGTATTATACAATCTATCTTATAATCTTTAATACCATACAAATAAACACATGAGAGAAATTAAACAGAACACTATAACTTTCTCTCAACATAGATGAAAGTCAACATTAGATACAAATCACAAGTCTATTTTTAGATAATAATGATCCTCCTTCAAAGTATCTAAAATACAAAAATAAATATTTCCTACTTTCAACTTACAATACAATAATAACAAGCGTAAACAGAAACCTTTCAATAAAGTCATTATAGAGATCAACTTACAATCCAATGGTTCAACCCTCCATTCTAATCACTTTTACCCACTTTGATGTAGGAATATAACACCATGGCACAATTCATAAATCATAAAATATTGAAATTTTAATTTGTCCCATAGTGACTTCAATAATTGTAAAAGTGAAATATCAATAATCCTAGCTGTTACTAACTATGGTGCATCACAACATTACATAGTCATCATAGTACATTCTTAGATTACATTGTCAGTGTATAACTAGACATTACATTACATTGTCATTTAATTGTAACTGTTACTACATTACATTACATTGTCATTAACTTATGACATACAATAAATCTCAATGGTCTTAGATACTTTCATACCAGAAATCTGATAAGGGGTGTTTCAACTGAATATGTAAAGACATGAAATTAATTGATATATCTTTCAATTCAACTGATATTTAATTATTCACAATATCATACATTTAACAAATTAAAAGACTCACTCATTATGTAATGTTACAAATCTACATGCTATCTTTTTATCTTTATATTTAAGTCAAAACTTGTTCTTGCTACAGTTAAATAAGTATATATTGAAGGTTTTTTTTACATCATAACTGTAAAGATTTGATAAAAAAGAAAATAGTGGGCCTAAAACTATATAATGTAGGTGAAAAACTAGTTCAAAATGTTGGCTCTTTTTATCTGTGATGTGTCTTGAAATATTTTAGCTCAAACACAGCAAACAAATAAAAAACAACTTAGTTAATAAATACATGTGAATTTTTTTTTATTTTAAAATTTCTAATATTTTCACTATGGGTAACTCCCCCTTTTTTTTCTGAAATATTCTATAAACCACATTCTGTACTTTTCAACCTAAATTCCTAGGGGCTGATCCAGCCATTTAAAAAGGGGGGTTACTAACCCAGGACAAAAGGGGGGTTACTAACCCAGGACAAAAAAAGGGGGGGTTCCAACTACATGTCCCATTTAAATATGTCGCATTCAAATGCATTGATCGTCCAAAAAAAGGGGGGTTCCAACCCCCTCCCCCCCTGGATCCGAAACCTGATTCCACTAGGCAAAGTGTGGCAATACATATAGAATCATGCATCAAAGTGAGAAAAGGTGACAAAATTCCAGTAAAATGGACAAAATTGAAGTCTATTCCTGTTTCAGACTAAAATCTGGTTACATTGTGGCTGAAACATGTCCTGGTCAAAGTAGGCTAAAATAACTAATATCTGGTGAATTTATGACAGAAATATTTTTTGGTCAAATCACAACAGGTCAACTCAAATCTGCATGATAACATAATATATTAATTATGATCATAACAAACATTGGTCAGAGCTTTTATAATATTTTAATTCTGGTATAATTGTGATCAACACTAAATTTGTCAAAGAAAGCATTGAGTAAACTAAACTCACGGTAAATTTGCGACTGACATTTGTCTTGATTTAATTCATTTATGTTTCCGTCATATGATATACAATAGAAATGATAAACCAAATATTTATTTTTCCTTATCGTGATTAAATTTCAAAGGACTTGTATAAATCATGGATACATTTTATTTAAACAGTGCACTGTTCTGCAGATATTGAACAATGTCTATTAAATGGTATCCGTCTTATAAATATATATGTTTTATCAGATCTTATTAAAACTTGTCAATACAGCTCAAATGTTTCTTAATGGTTCACAGCCTTTTCATTGCAGCCTTTTTAACTGATAATATGACTCCAGTGTAATATTTCTTAATGGTTTTTTCCTTTTCATCGCAGCCTTTTTCACTGACAATTTAACTCACAATACAACTCAATGTTTTTAAATGCTTCTGTCTTTTTTATCTGAGCCATTTTAACTGTATCTCAAGGCTCATACTTTAAATGTGCATATTCAATCAACAGAGATCACAAACTTTGTAAAATTCAATGAATTAGAACATAAAACATTAATTAAATTCTCTATATTAAATGTCTAAACATTTCTAAACGATTTGATTTTTTTCTTTAATTAAAGTGCAAATTTTTCTGAAGCATTCAATTTATTTTAAAATATATTCATAAATAAATTTAATTTCATAAATTATTCAAAGGTACATTTGTATTCAAATTCATGCACTGATGAAAAAAATAGAAAAAGGGAATGTGTAAAAAACATAACAACCCAACAAAGAGGAGAAAAAAGACCAAGTAAATATTATTTGATGATTAAGACTTCTTATTACTGTGGAAAAAGAGTGGATATTGTGAATAAATTCATGAAACAACAAATGGGACACAGACAACGCCCACTGGCTTCCATATCATGTTATAAAGGGACATAACTCAAGAGGCAGATGAATGGACAGACTGATAGATAGAAGCCTATACAGACAGATCTAGATGAACAGACAAGTCACAAACTTTATATTCCAAAGCTACTTTTGATTCACAGACTGAAAAAAGGACATGACTGACAAACTGATAGAGGGGCAAACAGACAGATGGACAGATAGATAAATTATGGAGGCTTAAACAGAGTAATGGACAGACTGATGGAAAACTATGCAGGCACATGGATGGACACATTTACTGACATACTTACAGATGCACAGACGGACAGACAGACAGATTGATGGACATACAAGTCAAATTTTATTCTAAATGACTGACAGACTGATTGAGAGGCAAAAAGACTAATGGAGGCCAATAGTCAGATGTATGATCAGATCGGTGGAGGACCAGACTGACTGACAGACAAGACTGATTGACAGACATACAAGACTGACTGACAGACAAGACTGATTGACAGACATACAAGACTGACTGACAGACAAGACTGATTGACAGACATACAAGACTGACTGACAGACAAGACCGATTGACAGACATACAAGACTGACTGACAGACAAGACTGATTGACAGACATACAAGACTGACTGACAGACAAGACTGATTGACAGACAGACAAGACGGACTGACAGACAAGACTGATTGAAAGACATACAAGACTTATTGACAGACAAACAAGACTGATTGACAGACAGACAAGACAAGACAAAACAGACAAGACTGATTGAGACAGACATGACTGAGTGACAGACAGACAAGACTGACTGACAGACTACTTTGTAGTCAAGGGCATAATAAATCAGAATAATTTGACATTTATTTTACTTTCTTAAATGCCTTTCTTTTGACTATATCATTAAAAAGGGATTGATTGATAAAATAAACAATTGTTGACTTTAGGATAAGGTCATTTAACAGAATAAAAAAAAGAAAATAAACAATTATTGACTTGGGGATAAGGACTTGTAAGGATAACAAAAACAAACATATTTATCAGACCCAGGTTTTGTGTTGATTGTTCATACACAGACAAATGTGAAATTAATTGATAATACCCTGATACAAGGTGGACCAATATATCTTACTTTACAACCTTTAATGTCTTGCAATAACTTTTATTTGGAGCTTAATTCTTATTGTGGAAATTCAAGGAGGGGGAGGGAGTATCTATATTTGGACCAATTTATGATTTGCAATCTAAGATGTTACACATTGTACAATATTTGTAATCTTCTCATCGTGGAAATTCAAGGAGGGGAGGGAGTATCTATATTTATGTATTTTGACCAATCTATGCATAAGACCGCTGGTTTTCCCGTTTGAATTCTCAGGTTTTACACTTGTCTTGTAGTTTTGGGCCCTTTATAGCTTGTTGTTCAGTGTGAGTTAAGGCTATGAGTTGATTGACCTAGATAATGGTTTACTTTTATAAATTGTTATTTGGATGGAGAGTTGTCTAATTGGCACTCATATCACATCTTCTTATATCTATGGTTTACAAATGAACAATAACCATCATTAGAAACTTACTATTGTGGAAATTCAAGTAGGGGGATGGAGGGGTATGAATATTTGGACCAATCTATGTTTTACAAATGAACAATTACTGTTATAAGATTATATATTAGCTTATAATTGTGGAAATTCAAGGAGGGGAGGGAGAGGGTTTACATATATATTAGAATAAATTCATGCCAGTTTACAACCTAAAGCAACTGTCATTTGAAGCATCTGATATTGTGGAAATTCCTGGACCAACCAATAGTTTACAATCAAAGGCCGACTTAGGGGGAGCCAGGGGGCCCAGGCCTCCCCCCTTTTCTGGGAAAAATTTGGTTGCTTATATAGGGAATCACTTAAGCGTGACCGGAGCAGGGCCCCCTCTTACGCAGTCAGTGGGGCCCCCACTTGTGAAAATACTTGATTATCCACTGACAATGGTACAATAACTAAAGGGGGAGGGCCTAGATAAAAAAAATTGTATTTGAATGTTTAAAATTAATTAAGGTCATATAAATGTACATGTACACATGCACTTGCAAACCATCGATTCTTCAAGACGCAGCTTACATGGTATAATCAAGTTCATGTGGTGGTGACCCTATAAAGGAGAATGATACTTACCATTATACTACACATGGTATTAAAAGCAGGTTAATGGAAATAAGTTTCATTAGGTTTAGGAATTGTACAAACCTTTGTATTCTCTCTGTATAAAATAATCCTTACAGTTAAATCCAATATTCTTTGTACTATAATCCTACACTGAATAATCTGTTGTCACTACTCTGAAATAAGAAAGATTAAATAAATTATCACAATTTGTAACATAAAAATAAAAATAAATAAGATTCATAAAAATTTAAACCAAAGTGAGTTAAGCTTTATTGATTAATTGTGCCCGAAAATTAAAACTCGATATCAAGTGATTTATTGATAAATTGTTGCCTGTTAAATGTTCAATGGCAAATATTTCAAGTATGTTCAGGACGACTGGTGTAAACTTACAACTTATACTGGGAGAGAAAAACTCTATAGACATTTGTACCAAGTCAGACTGAGAAAATCCAAACTTGATCCGAACCTGGTATTTGGTAGAAAGCTCCATGTAGTTCAGACAGATGAAGGAACAGCATGCTCACTTTGAACTTTCATTCAGTTCACACATAGATAACATATATAGTATAAATCCTCAAGATCCAGTCGCATTCAGATGAGGAAATGACAAAAATCAGATGTTTAAACACTTACATACTAAAATCTATCCAACTATCTCACAATACTGAAATATGGGAAAATATTTCATTACGATTGTTTGGTTTAGAAATCTTAAATTCGACTCCACTAATTTTAACATACAATACTGTAATATTCAGCTTGACTCATTCAAGTGAGAAAATTTGACTCTTTGCATTTAAACAGAATACAAGTTATCATTACATTTCAATCAAGATCACCTAGAATTCTACGCTTTAAAGATCCATTGACAATGAGATATATAATGTGACGATGACGCTGTGCTAAATGTTAATACATGTTACAATAGGACATCATTCACATACATTTAACTGGACAATACAACCCACCAATAAATATATTTAAATGGTAAACATAACTTCACCTTAGGTACAAATGATCTAAAGATGATGGGTGTTTACATGGTAAACATAAACATAGGTAGGCTAAGGTAGAAACATCAGATGGTGATGGGTATTTACTGATTCTTTATTAGTGTGAAGATTAACACCTTCTAACAAATCAGTCTGTATTTCATATTCAATGTAAACATAAACATAGGTAGGCTATGGTAAAAACATCAGATGGTGATGGGTATTTACCGATTTTTTATCAGTGGTAAGATTAACACCTTCTAACAAATCAGTCTGTATTGTTCACAATTTTAAGTTAAAGAATGGTCAGTGCTGTCAAAGATCAGATCAGGTGGCAGTATAGTTTAATGGAATCTAATTTGTCTTTAAATAACCTCTGAGTAGATAATTACAAACTTTTATTAATGATGTTTTATTGGTGATTTAAATTCCTTCTTTCTTTATTATATCTGATCAAGTAAATAACAAGAATGTTTTATAACAGACTCAAAATGCTCAATCTAATTTTAAAACAAATCATGGGACAAATTAAATATTTCATAATAAAATGAAGTTAAAAAATCATTTAGTTCAAATAAAACTTGTATATATTTTTTAAAACAAATATAGCAAAAGTGGCATCATTCACAACATTGTGTCACAGGATGTGGTATTATTCAAACCATGAAGTCAAGGAATGTGGCATCATTCACAGTATAATGTCAAACAATTGTGGCATCATTCAAACCAGTATGTCAAAAGATGTGGCATTATTCATAGCATGAAGTCAAATAATGTGGCATCATTCATACCATGAAGTCAAAGTGTTGCATCATTAAACAAATATACTGGTGTGAATGATATGGCATCAGTATGTAAAAGATGTGTCATCATTAAGACCATGAAGTCAAAGGTGTGGCATCATTCACACTTTTACATCATAAAAAGTGACACCATACACACCATTGTGTCATAGGTTGTGGCATCATTCACACCTTTAAATTTAAGTATGTGGTATCACTCACATAATTGTGTCACAGGATGTGGCATCATTCACACCATTGTGTCACAGGATGTGGTATGAATCACAACATTGTCACAGGGTGCAGCATTATTAAAACCATGAAGTCAAGGAATGTGGTATCATTTAAACCAGTATGTCAAAAGATGTGGCATCATTTATAGCATGAAGTCAAATAATGTTGCATCATTCATAGCATGAAGTCAAAGAATGTGGCATCATTCATAGCATGAAGTCAAAGAATGTGGCATCATTCATAGCATGAAGTCAAAGAATGTGGCATCATTCATACCATGAAGTCAAAGAATGTGGCATCATTCATATACCATGAAGTCAAAGAATGTGGCATCATTTATACCATGAAGTCAAAGAATGTGGCATCATTCATAGCATGAAGTCAAAGAATGTGGCATCATTCATACCATGAAGTCAAGGAATGTGGCATCATTCATAGCATGAAGTCAAGGAATGTGGCATCATTCATACCATGAAGTCAAGGAATGTGGCATCATTTATACCATGAAGTCAAGGAATGTGGCATCATTTATACCATGAAGTCAAAGAACATGGCATCATTCATACCATGAAGTCAAAGAATGTGGCATCATTCATAGCATGAAGTCAAAGAATGTGGCATCATTCATACCATGAAGTCAAAGAATGTGGCATCATTCATACCATGAAGTCAAAGAATGTGGCATCATTCATAGCATGAAGTCAAAGAATGTGGCATCATTCATAGCATGAAGTCAAAGAATGTGGCATCATTCATAGCATGAAGTCAAAGAATGTGGCATCATTCATACCATGAAGTCAAAGAATGTGGCATCATTCATACCATGAAGTCAAGGAATGTGGCATCATTCATACCATGAAGTCAAGGAATGTGGCATCATTCATACCATGAAGTCAAGGAATGTGGCATCATTCATACCATGAAGTCAAGGAATGTGGCATCATTTATACCATGAAGTCAAGGAATGTGGATGTGGCATCATTCATACCATGAAGTCAAAGAATGTGGCATCATTCATACCATGAAGTCAAAGAATGTGGCATCATTCATACCATGAAGTCAAAGAATGTGGCATCATTCATACCATGAAGTCAAAGAATGTGGCATCATTCATAGCATGAAGTCAAGGAATGTGGCATCATTCATACCATGAAGTCAAGGAATGTGGCATCATTCATACCATGAAGTCAAGGAATGTGGCATCATTCATACCATGAAGTCAAGGAATGTGGCATCATTCATACCATGAAGTCAAGGAATGTGGCATCATTCATACCATGAAGTCAAAGAATGTGGCATCATTCATACCATGAAGTCAAAGAATGTGGCATCATTCATACCATGAAGTCAAAGAATGTGGCATCATTCATACCATGAAGTCAAAGAATGTGGCATCATTCATACCATGAAGTCAAGGAATGTGGCATCATTCATAGCATGAAGTCAAGGAATGTGGCATCATTCATAGCATGAAGTCAAGGAATGTGGCATCATTCATAGCATGAAGTCAAGGAATGTGGCATCATTTATATCATGAAGTCAAAGAATGTGGCATCATTCATACCATGAAGTCAAAGAATGTGGCATCATTCATAGCATGAAGTCAAAGAATGTGGCATCATTCATAGCATGAAGTCAAAGAATGTGGCATCATTCATACCATGAAGTCAAAGAATGTGGCATCATTCATACCATGAAGTCAAAGAATGTGGCATCATTCATAGCATGAAGTCAAAGAATGTGGCATCATTCATACCATGAAGTCAAAGAATGTGGCATCATTCATACCAGTATACTGGTGTGAATGATGTGGCATCAGTATGTAAAATATGTGACATCATCAACACCATGAACTCAAAAGGTATGGCATAGTGTCAAAGGATGTTGTATCATTCACACCAGGATGTGAAAAATATGAATTGATTTTCAGCTGCAATCAAAAAATTGACTTTGAATCAAAGACAATGATAGAGGATCTGAAAATGAAGTTAATCTAAAATTTGACTATATATTGATGTTTACTGTCAGTCCATAATAAATGAAAGTGCAATTTCTAGTACTATATTAAAGTTTATACCATTAATACTTCATATAAATTCTTAGTTTCACTGGTAAAACCCCGGAAACTTTGGTGCATTCAATAAACTTTGTATTGTCCCCAAGAATGTGTTGAGAGGTACTTATGTGACTGATAATATAAACTGCTTGTCATATCAAACTACAGTAAACAGCAATAAAATACATAATACTAAACAGTCCTTAATCATCATAACATAGATACCACATCATTTTCTTTGATAATACACTCAATTATTTAGGGTTGTATGTTCAAATGTGATAAACTTTTAAACTTCCTGCAATTTTTCAGACGTAAAGAATGGTGAACGGACAAGGCAACCACCGACTATGATTAAAGTACAATGTTTATATAGTGTAATAAATGTGTTACTCTACAGTACAGGTTATAGTCAGATATATTAGATATTTAATTTAGGGGGCTGTTGGTGTTACTTATAGATTGACTCATACTCTCAGATACAGGTTATAATGAACTGGGCTGTTAAGTTGTAATTTAGCCTTGTTCAATACTACTGAATTGTTGAAGAGAATCAATATAGAGGCGAACGATACAATAAAGCAGTGAAATATACCAAAGAGAGGTGAAATAAACCAAACAGAAGCAAAAGATTCCAAAGAGAGGCCAAAGTTTCCAAAGAGAGGTCAAAGATTCCAAAGAGAGGCCAAAGATACCATGCAGAAGCAAAAGATACCAAAGAGACGAAAGCGAAACAAGAGAGGCCAATGATACAAAAGGGAGGCAAAAGACACCAAAGAGAGGTAAAAGATACTAAAGAGAGGCAAAAGATACCAAAGTGAGGCAAAAGATACAAAAGGGAGGCAAACGATACAAAAGGGAGGCAAAAGATACCAAAGAGAGGTAAAAGATACCAAAGTGAAGCAAAAGATACCAAAGTGAGGCAAAAGATACCAAAGAGAGACAAAAGACACCAAAGAGAGGCAAAAGATATCAAAGAGAAGCAAAAGATACCAAAGAGAGGCCAAAGATAGAAAAGGGAGGTGAAAGATAGACGAGAGAGGTGAAAGGTACAAAATAGAGGTGAAATATGCCAAAGAGAGGCAAAAGGTACTAAAAGGAGGTGAAAGAGAGAAAAGAGAGGTGAAAGGTACAAAAAAGAAGCAAAAGATACCTAAGAGAGGCAAAAGATACACAAGAGAAGCAAAAGGTACCAAAGGGAGGTGAAAGATACAAAAGGGAGGTGAAATATACCAAAGAGAAGCCATATATATCAAGCAGAAGCCAAATATACCAAGCAGAAGCCAAATATACCAAGCAGTAGCCAAATATACCAAGCAGAAGCCATATATATCAAGCAGAAGCCATATATATCAAGCAGAAGCCAAATATATAACAAGGAGTAGCCAAATATACCAAGCAGAAGCCATATATATCAAGCAGAAGCCAAATATACCAAGCAGAAGCCAACTATACCAAGCAGTAGCCAAATATACCAAGCAGAAGCCATATATATCAAGCAGAAGCCATATATACCAAGCAGAAGCCAAATGTACCAATCAGAAGCCATATATACCAAGCAGAAGCCAAATATTCATAGCAGAAGCCATATATACCAAGCAGAAGCCAAATATACCAAGCAGAAGCCATTTATACCAAGCAGAAGCCAAATATACCAAGCAGAAGCCAAATATACCAATCAGAAGCCATATATACCAAGCAGAAGCCAAATTTACCAAGCAGAAGGCAAATATACCAAGCAGAAGCCAAATATACCAAACAGAAGCCATTTATACCAAGCAGCAGCCATATATACCAAGCAAAAGCCAAATATACCAAGCAGAAGCCAAATATACCAAAGGGAGGCCCAAATATACCAAAGGGAGGCCCAAATATACCAAGCAGAAGCCATATATACCAAGCAAAAGCCAAATATACCAAGCAGAAGCCAAATATACCAAAGGGAGGCCCAAATATACCAAGCAGAAGCCAAATATACCAAAGGGAGCCCAAATATACCAAGCAGAAGCCAAATATACCAAAGGGAGGCCCAAATATACCAAGCAGAAGCCAAATATACCAAAAGGGAGGACAGATTCCAAAGTTAATGCCACAAACAATTAACCACTGCAGTTTTTTTTTAATTTTTAAAAAGATTAGAAGGAAAGTTGTTATGTACACAATTGTTTACATCTTACACACATCTTATAATGTAAATATGATAAGTTTATATATTTTAGTTTCATTCTACTCAATTTAACTTGACAAACTAGAAATGAATAAATGTGCCTTTACATTTTAATTTCTAAATCATTCTTCAAAAAAAATTAATTAATGCAAAATAAATTCAAATTGAGTATTTAATTGCAACTTTATATGCTTTGACTAATATGTATAATTACCATAAACATACCATTATTATTCTCCTTTCTTACTGTACCTTCATATTACTTTTATTCTCAGTTCTTACTGTACCTTCATATTACTTTTATTCTCCGTTCTTACTGTACCTTCATATTACTTTTATTCTCCGTTCTTACTGTACCTTCATATTACTTTTATTCTCCGTTCTTTTCTGACTGCTACCTTCATATTACTTTTATTCTCTGTTCTGACTGCTACCTTCATATTACTTTTATAATTTATTTTTTTACAAAGAAGAATGGGCTAACCATCAATTTATTCTTTCATCAAAAACATTATATTATATACATCTCAAAGTTATAAAGGTTATTCAGAATCTGGTAGTGTATGTAGTGTAAATATAAACTTTGACTGCCAAACCTTTACTTTTCTTTTCAAAATTTTATAATATATTATAAAAGTTTTAAAAAGGCATTTTTTTAATCTAATAAAATCTTTACTTTTTCATACTTTTTTAAAGATAAAGGTGCCAATTACGGGGCGCCGAATGGGACTCTTGTGGTTTTGTACAAAATTCAATTCTGTCATAACAAAATCATTTTTGTCTTACAAAACTATGTGCTACAGACTTGTTTTGTGAGAACTTCAATTTTGTGATGACAAAATTCATTTGTGTAGACAAAATTCATTTTTGTCATGACAAAATTCATTTTTGTAGACAAAATTCATATTTGTCATGACAAAAGTCAATTTTGTCTTAAAGGTATGCAAATATAAACATATTTGCTTACAAAATTGACTTTTGTTACCTGATATGGAAATTAAATCACAAATTAAAGTCAATTGTGTAATTGTAATTGTGAGACAAAATTTACTTTTGTGAAACAAAATTAACTTTTGTGAGACAAAATTGACTTTTGTGAGACAAAATTGACTTTTGTGAGACAAAATTGACTTTTGTGAGACAAAATTCAATTTTGTCATTTTTGTTGAGACAAAATTCAATTTTGTCATTTTTGTTGAGACAAAAGTCAATTTTGTAAATTTTGTTGAGACAAAAGTCAATTTTGTAAATTTTGTTGAGACAAATGTCAATTTTGTTAATTTTGTTGAGACAAAAGTCAATTTTGTCAATTTTGTTGAGACAAAAGTCAATTTTGTCAATTTTGTTGTGACAAAAGTCAATTTTGTGACGACAAAATTCATTTTTGTGATGACAAAATTCAATTTTGTAACAACAAAATTGACTTTTAAGAGACAAAATTGACGTTCGTGAGACAAAAATCAATTTTGTTGAGACAAAATTCAATTTTGTTAATTTTGTTGAGACAAAAATCAATTTTGTTAATTTTGTTGAGACAAAATTCAATTTTGTTAATTTTGTTAAGACAAAATTCAATTTTGTCAATTTTGTTGAGACAAAATTCAATTTTGTCAATTTTGTTGAGACAAAAGTCAATTTTGTCAATTTTGTCTCAACAAAAGTCAATTTTGTGTAACAAAAGTCAATTTTGTGTAACAAAAGTCAATTTTGTGTAACAAAAGTCAATTTTGTGTAACAAAAGTCAATTTTGTGTAACAAAAGTCAATTTTGTGTAACAAAAGTCAATTTTGTGTAACAAAAGTAATTTTTGTGTAACAAAAGTCAATTTTGTGTAACAAAAGTCGATTTTGTATGCAAATTAGTTCACAGAAACCAAACTAAACTAATTTAAATACAAAATTGACTTTTGTCGCTCAATTTTCAAATTAGGTAACAAAAGTCAAGTCTGTGTAACAAAAATGAATTTTGTCATGACAAAAGTGACTTTTGTCCGCTGATAGATAATTTTGTATGACAAAATTTCAAATTTGTAGTATGATACAAATTTTGTTAAACTGAACTCATTTTTGTTGAACAAAAGTCACTTTTGTCGGTACAAAATTGAATTTTGAGTACAAAACCACAAGAGTCCCATTCGGCGCCCCGTACCAATGTTACATTTAAGAAAACTCTGGAGAGAATCTGTTCAGCCAAAATTTTAATTGATTATTTCTCCAAAACAAGGATAGTACATGCAGACCTTTTATTATTTTCTGCTTTTTAAGTTCCATTATTTGTATACTTATATTTATAATAGTCTTTTTAAAAGCTTGTTATTTTGAAACAGAACTAGTCAAGGGAACATCCTTAAAATAAAATATTAGCGTCTCTTTCATCATGCTGCCAGCATCATAGTGTACAAAAATTAACTGTTGCTGAGATAGTCCACAGGAATAAAACTTAAAAGAAATTTTGCTATGAAATATTTCTTTCTATATAATTCTGTTATTGTTTTCAAAATAAAAAACAAAACTGCAAAAAAACAGAGGAAAATGGTCATTAAAGGGCTTTAACTTCAGTAAGAAGTCCATAAAGGGCAAAAACTTCAGTCAGGAGCCACTAAGGGCAATAACATCAGTAATGTGTCCACTACAGGCAATAACTTCAGTAAGGAGTCCAGTAAGGGCAATAACTTCAGTAAGGAGTTCAGTAAGGGCAATAACTTCAGTAAGGAGTCCATTAAGGGCAATAACTTCAGTAAAGAGTCCAGTAAGGGCAATAACTTCAGTAAGGAGTCCACTAAGGGCAATAACTTCAGTAAGGAGTCCAGTAAGGGCAATAACTTTGAACAGTAATGTGTCCACTAAGGACAATAACTTCAGTAATGTGTCAACTACGGGCAATAACGTCAGTAAGGAGTCCATTAAGGGCATTAACTTCAGTAAGGAGTCCATTAAGGGCATTAACTTCAGTAAGGAGTCCATTAAGGGCAATAACTTTGAACAGTAATGTGTCCACTAAGGACAATAACTTCAGTAATGTGTCAACTACGGGCAATAAGGTCAGTAAGGAGTCCATTAGGGGAATAACTTCAGTAAGGAGTCCAGTAAGGGCAATAACTTCAGTAAGGAGTCCATTAGGGGAATAACTTCAGTAAGGAGTCCATTAAGGGCAATAACGTCAGTAAGGAGTCCACTAAGGGCAATAACTTCAGTAAGGAGTCCATTAAGGGCAATAACTTCAGTAAGGAGTCCAATAAGGGCAATTACTTCAGTAAGGAGTTCACTTTGGCCAATAACTTCAGTAAGGAGTTCACTAAAGACAATAACTTCAGTTACTTAAGGAGCCCACTGACCATGTTGGTCATCTGTCATATTAGAAGATCTGGACTTTTTGATCATTTTGGCTTTAAAAAGTTTCTTCCTATGTAGTTTTTAAGATATATGGCCTTTTGGCCAGGTGAGCTATAAAAGATCAGGTGTGTCATATGTTAATGAGAGAGCAACCAAACAACACATACAATATAATCATTCCAGTGTAGAATTTGTACATGTTACAATTTATAGATCTCTATACTGTATTATGCTTCCTAGAAAAACTTCATTTTATATATAAATGTATATCTAGTTGTTTATATGTTACTAAATCTTAACATGCTTAATGGTGAAAGTTTGAGAGAAAATCGAATAAACTATAAAAGTCAATGATTTTGCATTGAAATTTTAAAAATAAAACTGACCTAACTGACCCTAATGACCAAAGAGATAATCTTACCTGAAAAGGTGATAACTCAGGGAAAATCAAATTGGCGTATTTCACAGGTGAATATAAATTTGTTAACATATATATCCTTGTTACAGCACTATTCTTGTGTCCATCAGTAAAACAACAAATACTAATCCTTATTTATGAGAGAGAAAATCACGTAATCCACAAAACTTAATCCAGGAATAAAATCTAGAGATATCCAAAAACAAAACCTAAGATTCGATAATTCAAATGTATGATAAAATACTAAATAGTCAAATAAATCAATAAATCGCCAAAATGACTCGGTATCTTTGTACTGTTAAGTGACGGGAGATTTTCCAAGTCTTTTCCTAATCCGTATTATCTCAAAGACGTTAGCAACCTGGACCTCGTTCAGTCAAGCGTGAAGGTTAGCATCTAAAGACAGATATTTCTCCATTATACAATGGCCAATACACATATTTCACAAACAAAATGTTACCGTTTTATAAAGACAACCATAAACCAGCTGAATCCTATCTGTGCTTTATCAGGGAATATTGTTTCAAAATCTGGTATTTAAATATATAAATGTTTACCGTGTGATTATAACGGCTAATCTGATTTTGGATTTGTTCGTTTGTTTTCCACTTGAAATGGCTACCTGTATTATCAATAGGATAAATATTAGGATATAACAGGTGATTCTCAACAGAATATCTATATGTTTTATTTAATGCAAAATATAAATAAAATATATATTCAGAATTAAGTTCAAACAGTAATATTCAGTCCTGTTTAGTGTTGTGGCTCTTAATCTGTAACCCTGACTTCCCATTTCAAAACTTTAAAGAAAATGAATTATATTCATAATTTATATCAAAATTGCTCTGTAAGGAAAGAAAAGTTGGAGACTGGCTCACATAACCTGGCTTAATCTTGCAGTCTTTATTTTTTTTCAATTTCTCCTTTAACATTTATTTTCTCTCAATACATGTAATAACAATTTTTATTTTCAAATATATAGTTAAATCAAATCAAGGCCTGGATCACATATTTTTTTTACATTATCATGATTATAGCCACAATTAATATAAAGTTATTCACAAATATTTCAATTAGTCCAAAGTAACATTTGTAGACCTACCTATTATATCAATGTTTCTCTCTATACATTATTTTTTAATTGTTAGACAATATTCCAAAACATTTTTATTTCATCAAATTATAACTAAAGGGAAATAACTGCAAAAATATAGATCTTAGTCAATTGCACAGTAGATCTAGATTTTATGTCAGAGCATTTTTGCCACTGAGATCTAATGTTTACAGCTTGATTTAAATTGGGTAAGTAGTTTGAGATGGAGAGATGTACAATATATGTCTTCACATCTCAAACTTCTAACCCAAGTTTAAAGTGTTTCCAGTTTCTTGTTTTTTATATAGATTTGACCGTTGCTTTTTCTGTTTGATTGGTATTACACTAGTCATTTTTTGGATCCCTCGGTGTGAGCCAATGCTATATGTTGAAGACCGTACTTTGACCTATAATGGTTAACTTTTATAAATTATGAATTGGATGGAAAGTTGTCTCATTGGCACTCATACTATATTTTCTTATATCTATATAGTATTTTTTTTTTTTAAATTGAAAAAGACTAAAAGTGGACACCTTGTCCTACTTTTTGTTATCACTTTTCCATGTTTAGTGAAATTGAAACTTTATATTTTCAATATTAATAAATGATTATTAAGAATGACAAGTACACAATTTGCTTTTGTTAAGAATATGAGTGGACACCTTGCCTTACTTTTGTTAAGAATATGAGTGGACATCTTGCCTAACTTTTGCTAAGAATATGAGTGGTCATCTTGCCTTACTTTTGCTAAGAATATGAGTGGACACCTTGCCTTACTTTTGCTAAGAATATGAATGGTCATCTTGCCTTACTTATGCTAAGAATATGAGTGGACACCTTGCCTTACTTTTGTTAAGATTATGAGTGGACACCTTGCCTAACTTTTGCTAAGAATATGAGTGGACACCTTGCCTTACTTTTGCTAAGAATATGAGTGGTCATCTTGCCTTACTTTTGCTAAGAATATGAGTGGACACCTTGCCTTACTTTTGCTATGAATACGAGTGGTCATCTTGCCTTACTTTTGTGAAGAATATGAGTGGACACCTTGCCTTACTTTTTTTAAGATTATGAGTGGACACCTTGCCTAACTTTTGCTAAGAATATGAGTGGACACCTTGCCTTACTTTTGCTACGAAAATGAGTGGTCATCTTGCCTTACTTTTGTTAAGAATATGAGTGGACACCTTGTATAATTTTTGCTAAGAATATGAGTGGACACCTTGCTTAACTTTTGCCAAGAATATGAGTGGACACCTTGCCTGACTTTTGCTAAGAATATGAGTGGACACCTTTCCTTACTTTTGCTAAGAATATGAGTGGTCATCTTGCCTTACATTTTTTTTAAAGAATATGAGTGGACAGTGCACATCTTGCCTTACTTTTGCTAAGAATATGAGTGGACACCTTGCTTAACTTTTGCCAAGAATATGAGTGGACACCTTGCCTTACTTTTGCTAAGAATATGAGTGGACACCTTGCCTTACTTTTGCTAAGAATATGAGTGGTCATCTTGCCTTACTTTTTTTAAGAATATGAGTGGACAGTGGACATCTTGCCTTACTTTTGCTAAGAATATGAGTGGACACCTTGCCTTACTTTTGTTAAGAATATGAGTGGACACCTTGCCTTACTTTTGTTAAGAATATGAGTGGTCATCTTGCCTTACTTTTGTTAAGAATATGAGTGGACACCTTGCCTTACTTTTGCTAAGAATATGAGTGGACACCTTGCCTTACTTTTGTTAAGAATATGAGTGGACATCTTGCCTTACTTTTGTTAAGATTATGAGTGGACACCTTGCCTTACTTTTGTTAAGAATATGAGTGGACACCTCATCTTACTTTTGTTAAGAATATGAGTGGACACCTTGTCTTACTTTTGTTAAGAATATGAGTGGACACCTCGTCTTACTTTTGTTAAGAATATGAGTGGACACCTTGCCTAACTTTTGTTAAGAAAACAAGTGGACATCTTGCCTTACTTTTGCTAAGAATATGAGTGGACACCTTGTTTTACTTTTGTTAAGAATATGAGTGGACACCTTGTCTTACTTTTGTTAAGAATATGAGTGGACACCTCGTCTTACTTTTGTTAAGAATATGAGTGGACACCTTGCCTTACTTTTGTTAAGAATATGAGTGGACACCTTGTCTTACTTTTGTTAAGAATATGAGTGGACACCTCGTCTTACTTTTGTTAAGAATATGAGTGGACACCTTGCCTAACTTTTGCTAAGAATATGAGTGGACACCTTGCCTAACTTTTGCTAAGAATATGAGTGAACACCTTGCCTTATTTTGCTAAGAATATGAGTGGACACCTTGCCTTACTTTTGTTAAGAATATGAGTGGACACCTTGCCTAACTTTTGCTAAAAATATGAGTGGACATCTTGTCTTACTTTTGTTAAGAATATGAGTGGACACCTTGTCTTACTTGTGGGTCTCATTGGGGTCTAAGTGTGACGTGGGATTGCTGATTTTTTTGTAAGCGTGACACATGAAAGTCAAATTATTGTGTCATAAAAACGGGAAATGAGGTCTAGCGGGACCCGGGAAATGACAAAAAAATGAGAATTGCTTACCTACATAGTGTAAGCGGGATACGGGAATCTGACAAAACAATAAGCGGGATACGGGAATCTGACAAAACAATGAGCGGGATCCGGGATCCGAGCCCCCCAATGAGACCCCCTTACTTTTGCTAAGAATATGAGTGGACACCTTGCCTTACTTTTGCTTAGAATATGAATATTAATAAACGTTTGAGAATGACAAGTAGCTTTAATATTAACATGATTAAGACATTATAATTTTTGAAATTTAAATCAATACTTTTAAGAGATCTTATAATAAAAATGATCCAGTTCAGCAATCATAAAGTTTTTTGGCCATTTTTGATTTAGCATTGTTATAAGTCACAATGTTGTTCCATTAGACTCAATGTAGAAAAAAGACCCCCCCCCCCCCCCAAAAAAAAAATCCTTGAAGTTTCCCTAAATATACCTTTCCTGTAAAAAAAAAAAAAAAAAAAAGTGCACCAAACCCTGTTTGCCATTTATTACCAGTTTCTCGTTCGTTATTAATGTCATATTAACGTTTTCTGGGTAACAATACAGTGTCTTACACGTGGCCTTGGAATTGTAAAATTACAATATATTATGTCCCAGCTGAACACATCTAGGACAAAATCTTGACCGTTCCAGTTCGATGTGATTTCGCGGAAAATTGGCCATGTTAATATCTAGAGCCAAAGACGGTGTGCTTCAATTCCGCTTAATTTTTCATGTGAATCTCCTTGAAATAACGACCCGCACTGTATCTGAGGGGGGCAATAGGGGTCCGTTAACATGTTAACAACACCTCGATTTTGGCAAAAAACAGTTAACAAAAAATGCAAAAACGCTGATAACAGTTTACAAAGTGGGTTGAAAACAGATAACACCCCCGGTCGTATCTGTATCAAAATAGTTTCTGCCAATGTAGGTACACTTCCATTGGAGTTGAATATTGTATACTTATTGACTGGGTATGAGTGAAATAGTAAGTTTATTGTCCCCGAGGTGCAACTATTGCCCTGACCATGAGGCGAAGCAGAGGGCAATAGCTGTTTCCGAGGGGACAATAAACTTTTTAACAATTGAAATTAATATTTTAACAAATTATTCCTCTCTGTCCATAGACTTTATCAATAGTAAAATAGTGGCCGGTTAAAACTTTAGTGTGAACTATATGCTTAACTATCTGCATCATTACTATCTGTCGACTTACTCACCTCTAACTGAGACTACTATAACACAGAGATTGGTCACTCTCGATTTCCCTATTAAACCGGCTACACTCAAAAAAGCTAGCTGCGTTAATTTAACGTAGTTTCGTATTTTACCGTTAGCAGACGACATGTAATTGTTCAATTAAAAATAACCCGAATAATCCAGTTATAGTAGTCTCCGCCTCTAATATACAACATATAAACGCCTGAATGTGTGTATAATAGCTTGACTTTAAACCTGAGTAGAATAAACTTTTAAAATATATATCATTGCTTATTAACAGAGATGTCAACATTATCCAGAAAGTAACCATCTTTAACATCTCCCGAATGCAGAGTTTTTTTTAGACTTACTTTACTAAGCTTTTATTTCAATAAGTCTTTTACAAGTAAACTCTATCCAGTTTTCTTCGACATTCAAATTACGCGGACTCTGATGCGTTTGAATAGAACACACCGTGAATTTCGAACCACTGTGAAGAATTTTTACTTTTAAAGAAAATCCAATAGCTATTCTTCGACTATTTTGTTCCAATATATTCTTTGCTAGAATACTCATTTCTTATTACAAGGTTTTTCAAATGTTAAATTTTATAGGTAAAAAATTAAATAAAAAAAGCAAGACAATGGCACTGATAAAAAGCGTGCTTGATATTTTTAAATATTCAAAACATGTTTTCGTGACTCATAGTTTTAAATCCGACGTTTTTGAAAATTCATTGGCACTCATTCCACAAGAGGGGCTGTATGATATGTTCTGGATCCGCCACTGGAAGCTGCTTATTAAGACACCCATCACACCCAAATAGACAACCAATTTCAGCGAGGGACCATATTTATATTCCACAGTTACCCTTGGCGTCATCGGTAAATAATGCGGTTGGATAAAGCATCAATCATCTTCATAACCTTCGACATTTGCTTTGTTACTTTTTCATGTCTTTATAGTTAACAATAAATAATGAAACGTTTGAAAGTTGATACTGAAAAATTTCTGGACCCCTATTTGTAAACACTCGTACTTCATTGATGATTGTTGGTTGCTTAACGTTCACTTGCAAACATTTCATGCATGTTCAGGATGAGCACAAAGTACCAACACAAATACATGTAGGTCCTGGAAGGATGAGCACAAAGTACCAACACAAATACATGTAGGTCCTTGAAGGATGAGCACAAAGTACCAACACAAATACATGTAGGTCCTTGAAGGATGAGCACAAAGTACCAACACAAATACATGTAGGTCCTTGAAGGATGAGCACACAGTACCAACACAAATACAGGTGGGTCCTGGAAGGATTAGCACAAAGTACCAACACAAATACAGGTAGGTTCTTGAAGGATGAGCACAAAGTACCAACACAAATACAGGTAGGTCCTGGAAGGATGCCCACCGGAATTACGTCGGGGAAGTTTGGACTGCCACTGTGTAAAATGAGGTATATTGGAAAAGTACAAAAATGTTGCCTTGCAACAGTGCATGTATGGGCGCCTCATAAAGTTTTTGCAAGGGTTCGTAAAGTGTCGAGAGCATGGTGCTCTCTCTACACGAGGCATTAGATCTAGTATTCTCATTCTGACTGAATTTGTCAGCGAACTTGTACATCCCACACAGCTAAACGGGCGTCCCACTTTGGCGAGGGTTTTAGTGCCGCTCGGAAAAAATCCAAGGTGACCGTAGCTATTTTTATAACGTCTTAAAATAAGTAATCATTAATCAGTTGGATATATATATATACTGTCTGAAACTTAAGTCATGAATAACATGATGTACCTTTTAGGCGTAATTGGCTTTGAAATAGCTATCATTTATTACAATTACTCTTATTTCGGTATTTTATGTGTGCGGCTGTTCTTGTGCCTTGTATCGATATTTTGAGTTATAACTGTATACTTTTTTCATTATGGTTTGCTGTTACACCAGTGTTCCAGGTTATGAAGAAAGTTGAGGGCTCATATGTTTAATCCCGCCGCATTTTTTATGTGCCCGTCCAACGCCAGGAGCCTGTAGTACAATGGTAATATAGATTTGTCATATTTGTTTTTCGTTAATAAATAAGTAATTCAATAGTTATAAGTTAGGCCGTTAGTTTTTCTAGTTTTAAATTTTTCACATTTTTTTTATGTCGGGCCTTTTATACAATGAAGCTAACTTAAGGTATAGGTTTCCCCCATTGTTGAATGCCTACTGTTAGACTATAATTGTTAACACCCACTTCATTTAAACTTTGGCGGAAAGTTGTCTCATTGGCCATCATACCACATTTCCAAACTTTTATATGTAAAAAAAAAAAAAAAAAAAAAACCATTTGGAACGTCATTTAATACAATCGGCAAACAAAGTGCTCCTACATTTTTTGTCCTATGGCTGCTTTCGTTCAGGCGAAGTTGGGCCTACATCGGCATTTGGAAGAGCCTTAAATTGAGAAAAGTTAGAGTATTTGAAGTTTGATTGGATGTACTATATTTTTGAAACTTTATTTCATCTGGAATAAATTTATTAACAGTTTTTTTGTTATCCAAAATAACGTTGAACGTCCTAATTTTTAATAGAAATAATTCCCAAAGGTATGATGTACCCTGGTTAAAACATTGCATTGTGACTTTCGATGACGGATATGTTATGATTAACTACTTCGACTAAGTTTACAGATATATATTTACAATTTAAAACAGAAAAATGGTCGCCGATGCCATTCCGAATAACTTTTAAATAAAGGGATTTGTGAAGGGTTTGTTCAACGAATTGTACAGAGAATATATTTAAAAACGAGCTACGAACTCGACACATTTGGTGAAACGAACGGTATCCTAAGAGAAAACGTATTCAGTATGATATTGCGTTTATCGGAGTTCTAGGGAACAGTTTTTTTTTTTCAAAGGCACGCCAGTATTTCAACGTATAGTTATTTATTATTGGTTAAGGTATTGATACGCAAAAGTGTATGTACAAAAAGATATTCAGCATTGTTCGCTTCATGAAACATCGTTTTGCATCTAACATTGTTTATCAAACGTTCTATACAATATCTAAAACTTGCATAAAGGCATAAACTCTTATTATCAAATGGCAAGGACAAACTTCCAGAACATGCCTGGAGTTTGAAGGCGTCAAATAGGGTGGTGTCTGGTCCCCTATATTGCTTACAAGATTTTTATAAATTCTCTTCTCACAACTCTCAAAATCGAATCGGCTCACATATTGGTTCTATCTACGTATGAGTGCCGATCGTAGCAGATAATGTTACTTAGTATCAAATTGCATGACCGTTCGAATTACAGACAATGTTAGATCTACAAACTTCTCAAGCAAATAAATGCAGTAGTAAAAAATCTTGCAAAAGGTCTCGCTTCATCTGATCCGTTGCAATGTGATTCCCAGGCTTTTATACGGACTTGAGTTCATACTGTGTTCGAAAACAGATATTAGTAATCTCTTAGATGCATGATTTTTTTTTATTAGTTGTTTGTGGCTTTGAACTAGCTGTCAGTAACTGCGAGTACTCTCAGATCTGTACTTATTGTCTTTTGTTGTTGGGATATACAAGTACATAGCCACGTCCCCTCTGTGTAGTATTTGTATTTGTATCCATCTGATGATTTAAGCCTTTGTAACTGATTTTTATACAACCTCAAAAAAAAGTTTCGGGTGTATATTATCACGTTGTCGTCGTCGTCGACGTCAAAGTTGTCCGAAGACAAATGGTTTCCGGATAATAACTTTAGTACATGTATATGTAAATATAAATCTATGAAATTTTAACACAATGTTTTACCGTTTATAACCACAAAAGGAAGACTGGATTGATTTTGGGGATTATGGTCCCAACAGTTTAGGAATTAGGGCCCAAAATTGCCCCAATAAGCATTTTTGCAGTTTCAAGACAATAACTTGTGTTTAAGTGTATGGATTTCTCTGAAATTATACCACAAGTTACCATACTACAAAGGGGTGGTTAGGATTGACTTTGGGGTGTTATGGCTCGAACTATTTAGGAATTAGGGGCAAGAAGGGGGAAACAAGGGGTTTTCTGGTTAAAGGACAATTAAGACAATTTAAAAGCAGTGTAAGGGAGGTACATGTAGTCCACGTGAGGGCTCGCGGGTCTAAATCAATTTTATAGGATTTCGCTATATTTTTCTATAAATGAACTTAATCTTATACTAAATAGAAAAATGAAATAAAAAAATGGGGTCATCGTTCATTTACGCTCACAATCTGCCTTCGAAAGAAGCATACATTTTTGTTAATGTCCTTTTTTTCTGTTGAACTAATAGGAGAAATAGCGGTAATATCGAAATAAAAAAAGAACCAAATTACAGAAATCGCTTAAATTTTACAATTATTTAGTTAATGTACAGCTTATTCGAAAACAACAATAAAAAATATAGGTCACCAATGAGTTAAAAAAGATATTTCAATTCAAATGCCAAAAAATGGCATTTTTCCACCAAAGGGAGATAATTTGGAGTTTTTTTTCAATGATATCTACATTTCAAAAGTCACCTGGGGCCAACACGAATTGATTTTTTAGAATGATTTTTGTGCCATATGATAAAGTAACAACTACTTAAGGTGATGAATAAAAATTGTAATGAAAAATAAATGTTTAATTTTTTTCTGAAAATCTTATACCCGCGAGCCTCCTTAAAGAACAATGTTGTATATACATGTATGATTGATTACCTCTCTTACACTGCATGTAAATCATGTATTAAGAAATGATGATTATCCTGAGATTATTAGCTGTAAATTTATATTAAGTCAATATTAATTTATCCATGACTGTGTCATTTTATATTTTATGACTTTTATGATGTATTTAAATGGGTAGTTATGGTTGCAAACTCAATTAGAAATTTGATTGAGATTATTATTGGAACAATGGAAAGGGAGAGGTGAAAAAAATGGGGAGGGGGGGGGTAAAAAAATTGTCTCATTTCAGATATCAAAAATTAAAAAGAAAATGTTTTCAAATAAAAAAAAATTGGGAGGGGGGGGGGGGCAGTTCGTAACAGCATAGTGTATTACACACAAGCAAACAATTGAATATAAATTCAAATCATATAATCAATTCTAAGTTCTTTGACTACAAATTAACCTATTATGTGTCAAGTATTTAATTACAATCCAAATTGAGACTTGTATCAAGCGCGAATATTGTGTCCATTTTCTACACCATCATCAACATTCTACGTTAATTTGTCAAACTTAACCAATACTCAACGCTTCCGGTGGGCGCAAGAAAGAGAGTCATTTTGTAAGATAACCAAATAATATACAAGCGAGTATAAAGTATGACAGAAAAAAATAAAATAATAATAAGCAATGTATAAAAAAGGGGGGTGCCCAATTGCTTTTCGTTCATCCGTGGCGGTACCAGGGAAACGATCCCCGCCGGCATAGCTCCAGTTCATCATTAGACTTACTCGGCAAATGGGGGATTGCAAAGATTACATAAAAAGTGTTGAAAGCTCCCTCTTGAAAGATACCAAGGAGGGAGCCTCAGCTATAATTGCTAATAGTGAGTTCCAAACGGTCACTGTTCTTGGGAAAAAAACTGTATTTGTAGCCATTAGTCTTGGTTGAATATTGCCGGAACTTCTTGGTATGGGATGATCTTGTTCTCAATGACATTGGTGTTAAGTAAGTATCGCATGGTATATCCATAAGATCATTAACCACTTTGTAGAGTAATGTTAGCTGTAATTTTAGCCCCAACTTTTCAGGATTGGACATCTGTGGTCGTAGAAGTAATTCATTATATTTCGTTCTCATGTTGTACTGTTAACGTTATACCACTGTCCCCTGTTAGTCAATAAGAATTGTGAAGAGTCCTTTCTTTCAATGACACACACACATACACACCACCAACACACACACACACACACATACACACAGACCTATGCCCGGGACAACGATACGAACATCACGTTTTTATTCCCCGCTACTGGCCCTAGTTCCGCAAAAAGATATGTTGTTTATTTCCTAATAAACTCCACTTAACTTGAACTTCCTGCTAGGTTTTAAGCTCTTTTAAACTTATATACAATGTATATATAATAGTAATAGTCGTGATATATAGATATTAGTGCAATAAAGAATTTGTTAATTAAAAAAATGTTTAGGCTAGAAATTTTTTTTTTGTGAACTTTAAAAGAAAAAAGGTAAGAAAGAGAATAGTTTTGATCTGTACTTCATATGCCTTCTTCTTCTTTTTCTTCTTCTTCTTCTGGATGCCAACACTGCCTGAAGTACCCATCTTCAAGTTAAAAAAGACTAAATGCATATATTTTTTATATTTAATTGAAAAAAATATGTTTTCTTGTCGCTAAATAGCTTCTGGTCGCTTCTATTCGCCAGTAAAATTAATCTTCTTGTCGCTTTTTGACGCTTCTTGTCGCTAATTAGTGAGACCCCAATTTGACTATTCGTACCCGCCTGCGGGTACGCGCAGACACTGCCAAAAATATAATAGCCTTTCTAGACGTCATAGACGTTACGCACAGTACTGGTGCTACGTTTGTAACGTCAGAAAACGTTCATCGACGGAACGCAGGGGCGGATCCATGATTTCCAGTTAGGGGGGGCGCAAAATTTTTAGTTTTGCCGTGCGGAGCGAGGCGAAAAATTTTTGGAGTTTCATTTTAGGTAAAACTATTGAAATATTCTTCTAAAGGGGTGAAATGTAGATATCTCGAACTATTGTGTGGTAAAAATAGCGAGAAATTAAAGTTTCAAGCTGAAACCGCCTTAATCCACACCTGACAACAATCTACAGATAATCGGGCGGACAGACGGACGCAAAGCGAGACGAGACAGAACACAATTGCTCACCTGACCAATATATTTTTCAAACGAAAATTTCTTCTTTTACCAGCGATTTTTAATTGTCCTTTCATACTATCGGTTTTTTTTTTTAATTTTTTTTTATTTTCGGAGGTCGTGCCAGACTTCACTGTGTTCGCCACAAACAACTAAAATCAGAATGAGATGCATTTACCCAGTTATATTTATTTTCTTGCAAGTTGGGATCCCAAGAATACAGTAATACGATATACAGAATTCGGCTAAATATTTAGGTTGCAAGTGAGAAATAAATAATAAAGACAAAGAGAAACAAATAATAAACTAACCTTTAGCTAGGAACAGTATTTCTATCTTTCATTACGGATATTATAAAAGAATCTCACTGTTTTCTTGACTGTGTGACTGTCATGATGAAATTGTGAAAGTGAGTAAGGGATGTTTTGGAACTTCGATTATCTAACAAATTGATTATAATCAAAGCGCGAATGCGCTGTAAAGGCAGTTAATTACAGGTTGTGTGTATTTCTAGTCCAGTTATATCATTATGTTCCATAGAACAGAGGTGGTTTGTAGAATTTAAGATTTAGAGTTCTTTTGTACCTAGTTCACCTATATCTATAGTCTACCGTTTACAGTATATTTTCTGTGCCTCGCCATGAAATGCATTTTAAAGCCATGGCCTTGTCAGTTTGCTTTGAATTTATGAGTTTGACTGTCCCTTTGGTGTCTTTAGACATATAAGAACTTTTCCTTTTCAATATAAATAGACTATTTTTAATTATTAATTGTATACGCATATTCTATGACTCCCATAAAAAATAGTTCCCAAAGATTGACTAGTCTCTGTACTGCATGTGTGTATAGCAAGAACATCAAGTAACATAATGGTATATGTACATAGTAACATGTCAACTTTTTTGATGACCATACCTGCCAACTGTCAGTATTTGCAGAGTATTTCCCCCATCCACCTGAAAATACACGATACAGTTCCTCCGATTCTTTTCGGGAAAGTGATGATATTTTAGAATATTCTTCTCGATATAAATATGTATGCTTAGCCGGTGATTTTAACAGCAGAACATCGATAGACCTAGATCATGTATCAAATGAACACAACGATTTTGACGATATTCTCATCGAATCATCCATTTTTGAAGAAAATAGTCTGCACATATCTGACAACCTCACATGTCCTACTACTAGGGAAAATATGGATAAAACGAAAAATAATTACGGTAATTTACTCCTAGATTTATGTAGATACACTGGTGTATATATTGTGAACGGAAGAATAGGTGATAACATTACCGGTAAACTAACAAGCAAAAATGCAGCTACCGTCGATTATTTTTTAGCAACCCCAGACCTCCTTAATATTATTTCAAACTCTGATGTGCTACATTTTAGTAATTTATATTCTGACGCCCACTGTCCTTTGGACATTTCTATAAACATCAACACTACTACATGTACCTGTATTGCATGTAACCCTCGAACGGATATCCAACCAAAAAAAGAACAGATTAAGAGGTGGAATTTAGCCCAAGCGGATGAATTTAATGAATACTTGGATCTTGCAAAAATTGAAACTATTGATAATGCTTTGGATCTACTGACACATGCCCATGTTAACTTGAATAATATTAATGATACTGTAAAGAATATTGGTGATATATTTGTCAACGCAGCAAAACAAACGTTTGGAACTTACAATCCAAAAATTGATAAATCTGATAAAAGAACCTACAATGCGCAAAAAGAGAAATCGAATAAACCATGGTTTGACAACGAATGCAGGCAAAAAAGAAAAAAGACGAGGCGCACTCAAAGATTATACAGACTGTGTAAATCCGAAGAAAATAAAAGAATTAAAAACCAAAGCGAAAAAGAATATAAAAAGACCTTAAACAAATGTATTAGAAAATATAGGATCGAAATGAGAAATAAAATGAAAAATATGAAAACAAAAAACCCAAAGGAATATTGGAAATTACTGAATGGTGGACATAAACAAAAACAACCATATATACCTATACAAATCTTATATGACTTCTTTAAGGAATTAAACGAGACAACAAGCAACGATGCAAATGGAAACACACAACAAAATGATCATGATGATACCGATGTAAAGAAAGAGTCGAACGAAATTATTAATGATGTAATTACAGCAGAAGAGATATTGAAATGTATAAAGAAGCTTAAAAACAATAAAGCTAGTGGCGATGACCTTATTATCAATGAATACATAAAATCAACAGCTGATAAAATGATAAATATATATGTGAAATTGTTTAATTTAATTTTTAATACTGGAATTATACCGGAAAGCTGGCTCCTTGGAAATATAAATCCGATGTACAAAAATAAAGGAGATGTGGAGGATCCGAATAACTTTAGACCAATAACGATCTTGAGCTGTTTTGGGAAATTATTCACGTCTGTCTTAAATGAAAGATTATCCACTTTTATTGAAACTTTTTCTATACTTCATAATAACCAGAGCGGATTTAGGAAAAATTACTCCACCACTGATAATTTATTCATATTACATTGTCTTTTTGAAATGATGAAAAACCGGAGAAAAAAACTGTTCTGCGCTTTCATCGACTTCGCAAAGGCATTCGATACTGTCTGGAGAAATGGACTCTGGTATAAAATGAACTTGAATGACATCAATGGTAAAATGTATAATGTGATAGTAAATATGTACAATGGCATCAAATCACGGATAACATATAACAATGAAACTTCAATATTTTTCTCTTGCAATATAGGCGTTAGACAGGGTGAAAACCTATCACCACTATTATTTTCTTTATATATAAATGATTTAACAGATTATTTGAATAGCAAAAATATTAATGGCTTATCGTCCATATCTGAATGTTTGGAAAATGATCTAAATGTGTATCTAAAATTATTTATACTACTTTATGCTGATGACACCGTCCTTATGTCAGAGAATAAAGACGATCTTCAAAACCAATTAGATATATTTAGTGAATACTGTGATATTTGGAAATTACAAGTAAATGTGGCAAAAACAAAAGTTATGATATTTTCAAAGGGAAGACCACAGAGTAACGTACATTTCTTGTATAAAGGAAACCATCTAGACATAGTAAACGAGTTAAAGTATTTGGGTATAAATCTTGCCAGGACCGGAACATTTACAAAAGCAAAGAAAAAAATTGCAGAAAAAGCAACGAAAGCTATGTATGGTGTTATACAAAAAAGCCGTTTATTTAACCTTTCAATAAAATGCCAAATTGATCTGTTCGACAAAATAGTTAAACCTATCCTTCTGTATGGATGTGAAGTCTGGGGATCTGAGAAAAATGATGTCATCGAACAAGTTCACCTGAAATTTTTAAAACATATTTTGCGCTTGAAAAAATCAACACCAAGCATAATTGTGTATGGTGAAACGGGTAGATACCCACTTGACATTAGCATAAAATGCCGAACTATTTCGTTCTGGTGCAAACTATGTTCAGACGAAAACAAACTGTCTTCATTAATTTACAAGACTGCATATTACCAACACTGTGTGAAAAATCAAAGCATTAAATGGATCAAGTATGTTCAAAATATTCTTAACACGAGCGGGTTTTCAAATATTTTTCTACAACAAAATGGACATTTCTCAAAGTGGCTGAATCAGAGCATCAAAATGAGGCTAATCGACCAATACAAGCAGACGTGGTACTCATCAATACAAGACTCACCAAAATGCATTAACTATCGACTGTTCAAAAAAACATTGGAGTTTGAGAACTACTTGAATATTCTTGAAGATAAACATTTGTTTACATTATGTAAATTCAGAGCAGGTAACCATTCGTTACCTATAGAAAAGGGAAGATGGCAAAACATTGCCCGAAATGAAAGAACATGTTCGTTGTGTAGTTCCGGTGAGATAGGCGACGAATTTCATTATTTATTTTGCTGTTCGCATTTGAAGAACGAAAGACAAGTATTTCTACAAATCAAGTTTTCATATAATCCAAATACAATTTCATTTTGCTCATTATTTAATAGTAAAAAACAATCTGTCTTAAGGAAACTGTGTTTATTTATTAAGTGTATTAATAAAAAAGTTTGTCCCCCCATGTAAATGTAATCGCATAAGCATCTTATCGATCATTTTTCCTTCTTATATCATTAATTATACATGTTACTTTTAAAACATGTATGTCATCATATTAACTGTATTTGTTACCTTAACTATTGTGTCTGTATTTATATTGTATGTTTCTCTGTAAACTTGTATCTAGTTTTTAGAGAATAAAGTATCTATCTATCTATCTATCTAGCTCGAGGCTCCCAAATGGAAATTTTGTAAGAGCAATTTTGTCGACTATTTAAAGAAGACAATTAATTCAACAATGGCTATAAGCTTGTTAATGCAAGTAGAAGCTAAAAACCACATTAGAATATATTTGAAGGGAATCCATGACAATCGCCCCATTAGCAAATAGACCCACTTTTTCACTAACTCGCCCCACTTTATAAAAAATCTGCCCCAACCTGGATTACATAATTGCCCCACATGTGAACTGTGTTAAATCCCGTTAATATTACTCGTGCCAACTCGCCCCACCTAATAGAAAACGATAATATCTAGATAAATATATTATTAACCAGGAAGAATTTAGTAATGCCAACTCGCCCCACTTATGTAAAAAGATGTTATCCCGTTGTATATAAGTTAAATTCTGTTAATATTACTCCTGCCAACTGGTCCCACCTAATGGAAATCGGTGAAATCTAGATAAATATATTATTAACCAGGATGAATTTAGTAATGCCAACTCGCCCCACGTATGGAAAAAGATGTTATCCCATTGAATATAAGTTCAATTCCTTATATTGCATTATGATACAATTAACAGGTTTCTTTTCAATTGTTATGCAAATAACTAAGCTTCAATTACATTTATTCTTCAACAATCAGTTTTTTTTTTAGAATTATAATTTCAGTATATATCAATAATAGTAATTAAATTAATTTTCCGTTTGTTTGTATTCTGTGTAGATTAGTTTTCATTAAAGTGGTGCGAGTTTTATTTTTAATTATATATATATATATTAATAAAAAATTACCGTTTTTTTATAAGTAGGGCGAGTTGGCAGGAGTAATATTAAACAGGGTTCCAGCTAAGGCGAATCCATGAGTCCTGGACTCATCAAAATCTGTCTGGACTCACCATTTTCAAAACTGGTGAGTCCACAAATACATCAATATTGAAATATTTTGTATAAACTGAACACAGTTACCATGACTCACCGTCGACAAAAATGACGAGTCCTTGGACTCGCCTTCAAAAATCCTTAGCGAGAACCCTGATTTAACATGATTTAACCAATTTCACATGTGGGGCGAGTTGGCAGGAGTAATATTAAACATGATTTAACCAATTTCACATGTGGGGCGTTTTGATAAATCAGTTTGTGGTGTTTTTTTAAAAGTGGGGCGACTTGTCCTGCTTCCATTTGAAGGCCCCCTTGAAGGTTTTGTATGACTATATGAACCATCTTTCACGTAAAACCCCCATGTGCATTTTGAAAAGTTGGCAGATACAAATGTATGTTTCTAACTCCAGGCAAAATCTACCGTTATGAATGAAAAAGAAGTTTTCAATAAAGGCTCTGTGGCCATTACAGCTGTCTCATTAGTATTTTAACCACTTCCCATATTTGCAATTAAAACAATAGAAGAAAATTATTCAACGCAAAAATAAAACTTACTTGTAAATATGAAATTCTCTTTACGGTATGAGTTTTTCTCATTGTTTGAGATTGTACAGTAGTACCTGTAACTGCTTATACCTATTTCTTATTCACTTTTGCTTGATAAACTCACTAAATATCATATAATACATTGTACCACATCTCCTTATTTTTATATGCATTCCAATAACATGAACAATTGTAATTCAATTCTATATACCAAGCAAAATGAACTGCACCACTTTCATTCACTAGTATGCATCTTTTGGCAAAATACAAGTTCTTAGATGACACAATTAATATAATATATATTTATTGATAAAAAAAAAAAAATTTAGTATACAACTCTTTAACAGGTATAAAAAAAAAAGCACAGCTGTGTCATAAATTGTGAAATCTGTGCTGAAAACATAGACATTGATGGTATTTGAGTAATTCCATATGTGAAGCTCAACATTAGCTCGTCAGTTGGTGGTGGACAGTTATAGTTCCTTTCTGCAGGCTAGGATGAATGACTTTTCAGGAAAACCAATTTCACATATCAAAATTTTCCTCTGGCTCTAGATTTTTCCTACAATATTCATCCAGTTTAGTTCTTTTGTTTTAATTGGACATCGTCCTGATTTATAATTTTGCAAACCATTCAGTCTCTTGCTTGCAAATGGTGCATGAAAATAGGATGGGTATGGCAGTAGACAAGTCTCTTTAAAGTGGGTTTGTGCCCTGAAAAAAAGTTTTATAACTTAAGTTTAATTGAAACTTGTGCAACACATATACCTAAATAACTATATAACATAGAAGAGAGCATCTTCTGGTATTCTTTTTCCGTCCACGTTGGGACAACCTCAATTGAGTACAGTAATCATTCGTGTCAATGTTTTGTTCCTGTAAAATACATTGTCATTGATATTTTTTCAGAAAGCCTGAGGCATAGCTCATAAATTCCTGTCATTAGACATTACATCCTAAATTAACATAATTACTGCTAGAATAATTATCAGTATGATATACGTACACTATCATTGTACAGCCCAAGTCTTCAGTATATATAATTGTTGCATTCATTCACTCCTGTGTTCAGTCGTTCAAAAATATTTAAACATCAACAAATGAACTTTAATAAGGAAAAGAAAACACTAGAAAAGATACGTACATACAACCCGTGTTTAAGTGTATTTGAAAGAGAAATAAATCTGGTTAAACGATGTAAAAAGGAGAAATATATCTGGTTAAACGATGTATAAAGGAGGAAAAAATTGTAGATATTGCATTACGACGCGTTCTACCTAATAGCACGTGGATATGTTTACATATTTAGACTTGACCCAGTATGACCCGTACCTTGTAGGTCCCCGCCGTCGTTAAAACACTTGATTACAGTCGTGTATAAGCTAGACAATAAAAAGCTTAAGCCTGTACTATTTGTGTGAAGTAAATGTGTTTGTTCTGAACATTTAAATTGTTTTACCTGACAGCAAGGACGTATATCTATCCGTTTCCTTCTCAATTTTGTCAAATTCATCGAGCTTCTTCAAAACATACGTATTACTGCGCCGGAAGTGAAAAAAATATGAGAAATCCTCGTAAAATAATGCTATTTTCAATTTTGAAGAATACATTTTGTTATATTAATTATACAAAGATAAAAAAAAGTTACGATTAATTATGAATTTGCATATCATTATACGGAACGTTTATGGACTATTTTTTAAGTCGGTCATTTTGGCGGAAAATCATGTACACATACACACGTAGATTGGCTGGTACCCGATTGTAATGTTACACATCAAATATATCAAATAGCTAATACCCGGAACGTAGTACCGGGAACCAGGATAATACGTAGACAACATACATAACTAATACCGAAATTGAAAACGCTTTACAGTTTCTCGTTCATAAACCGAATTCCGCTTTGAATTATAGAAGATGCAATATTAATCATGTTCAGTCGACTTTTCATTGTTATATCAACGTCGGAACTAATAAAAGAATCTTTAGATGTCAGATAACACTTGAAATTGACCGACCTCTTTCCACACGGAATATACAAATAATGATAGTTTGTAGTCAGGTTGACTGCTTATAATGTAAAATACACACTATTAACAAGTTCTATAAAACGAACAATACACACTGATCGTTTCTTTAGTCCCAATGTAAATGAAAGAAACAAAAACCATATCATACCATAAAAAGAAGAGGAGAAATTCGAACATTTCCGGATCTAATTCTGGCCAAAAGACCCCCAGCAAAGATTGCGTATGAAAAGATGAACCTCATGACTTAAAAGTCAGGCCTTAAAGCACTGCCTTTAAAAACCGCATATACAATGTAACATTTGTTTTTACTTTAACTGCTAAAAACCTATTATATTTGTCATCAAACGCAGCTCCGCGTTTGACACCTTCCTTTGAAATTATCTTTAGAACTTTAATAAAGCGTAGGTCAGTTGATTAGTATAATCACGTTGATTCTGTTAAACTGACTGTTATATATCATACTTTGAATGTTAAAAAGATTGAATGGTCTATTCTGATACTTAAATATGTTGAAGACAACCCATGCTTTGCAAATTTTAGGGGGGGCGCACGCCCGCCACGCCCCCGCCTAAATCCGCCCCTGGAACGTTGAGAAAACGTTATTGAAGCCTGTGTCAACGTTTGCATCTAAATCTTTTTTTCTTTTTCTTTTCTTTTGTGTCTACTGTGAGTCAATAAAAATTGCAGTTTACAAATTATAGATTTTGTATGTACGTGTTATTGTTTAAGTATATTAATTGTTGAAGGTTTGAAGTTTAATAAATATTTGAATGATTGAAAGGATAATTTCCATAATGGCGATCGACTAAAAAAGAAACATCATCTATAAATACATTTTATTCGTGGTCTAAGCACCGCAGAATTCGGTCATGCAGAGAATCATTTAAATTGATTAGACCATTATCATCAATATCAACATCTGAACAAATGTATATAACTGAAAGTGCGGGAACGATTGCCGGAATTCGTTTTAATAACGTCAATTTGAATGGGTTATTATCAATAGTGTTAAAGTAGTAACCATGTATAACTTTATTTCCCTGATGATACGAGGCGCCCCATTTGTCGGAATCTGTTTTTCTTAAAATTATTGGGTCTTTGCTTGCTCTTAAAATATAATATGGACAATCAGTGTCGTCAGCCTTAACTGCAAAAATTGTTCCATTTGAAACAAAGTCACAAATGTTAGTCTCGTCATCAACCCCTTCGTCGTTATCGGAATCGGCATCAGAGTCATTATATGTTCCGATTCTTTCACCATTCTTATTTTATTATATGTTCCCAATTGTGCATCGTTCATACAGATGCTATAATTTCCAACAATACAACTTTGACAAGAATAACAAGATAATTTTCTTACAAAAATCTGTCCGTCATCGAATGATCGAACTTGGTGAATTTTTCGGTTTTCTTTAACGGGAAGAAAATTCATCCAGAACATTTAGAAGAGTCTGCCGTGGAGGACAAATTACTCTGCGCGTAATGAAATAGGTCGCTTGAACTTTGCATGTATCACATGTGTACCACGAATAACTGCTAGATCAGCTTGTTTCTTTATAACCCCGCCTTTTGCATCTTGTGGACCACGCGCATGAGATGTTTCGAAATAGTTTCGAAGAATCTTTGCATATCCAAAATCGGAGCAGGAATAACTTACATCTCGACTCCCATACAATGTCGACTTTTATATTTTGAGCTACACTCGTCAGTAAACTCATGCATTACCGATATTTCACAGTTAATAGATTTCAAATATTCCGAGACCAAGTTTTGCACACAATGTGTATAATGATGATCATGTTTTTGGTCTGGGCTTATCACAAAAAACTGTTCAGTGACAATATTTGGTTCTTCCGCGATGCTATCTTTTCCGTCATATTCGAGAACTGAATGTATATGTAATATTGTAACATGTAGTGAAACCTCTGAATGTCTATGTAATGTTATAACATGTAGTGAAACCTCTGAATGTCTATGTAATATTGTAACATGTAGTGAAACCTCTGAATGTCTATGTAATGTTATAACATGTAGTGAAACCTCTGAATGTCTATGTAATATTGTAACATGTAGTGAAACCTCTGAATGTCTATGTAATATTGTAACATGTAGTGAAACCTCTGAATGTCTATGTAATGTTATAACATGTAGTGAAACCTCTGAATGTCTATGTAATGTTATAACATGTAGTGAAACCTCTGAATGTCTATGTAATATTGTAACATGTAGTGAAACCTCTGAATGTCTATGTAATGTTATAATATGTAGTGAAACCTCTGAATGTCTATGTAATATTGTAACATGTAGTGAAACCTCTGAATGTCTATGTAATATTGTAACATGTAGTGAAACCTCTGAATGTCTATGTAATAGTGTAACATGTAGTGAAACCTCTGAATGTCTATGTAATATTGTAACATGTAGTGAAACCTCTGAATGTCTATGTAATGTTATAACATGTAGTGAAACCTCTGAATGTCTATGTAATAGTGTAACATGTAGTGAAACCTCTGAATGTCTATGTAATAGTGTAACATGTAGTGAAACCTCTGAATGTCTATGTAATAGTGTAACATGTAGTGAAACCTCTGAATGTCTATGTAATATTGTAACATGTAGTGAAACCTCTGAATGTCTATGTAATGTTATAACATGTAGTGAAACCTCTGAATGTCAATGTAATATTGTAACATGTAGTGAAACCTCTGAATGTCTATGTAATAGTGTAACATGTAGTGAAACCTCTGAATGTCTATGTAATATTGTAACATGTAGTGAAACCTCTGAATGTCTATGTAATATTGTAACATTTAGTAAAACCTCTGAATGTCTATGTAATATTGTAACATGTAGTGAAACCTCTAATTTCTGAAAATAAGAGGATTGAATTTCATTCTGTTCAGTACACTTATAATTCGTGAACTGTCACACAATGACCTATCGGAAGATTTTCAACCAATGATTTCATTTGCTTAGATTGCCAGTATGCACGGAATTGATGTGCAGGAAATGTCTCTAAAAGTTTTTTTTAAGTATTGAAACATTTCAGCAGGGGAAGAACTTTTTCTCACAAGAACCAATTTCCTTATCATTTTATCACCTTTAACTTTGACATTTTTGTATTCGTATCGTTCCCAAGAAATTTGGACATCACTTTCATCTAATTCTCCTAGCAACATTGAAAATTTACAGACGCCACATTCAAAGCACAGCCTATCTAAGCACGATATCTTATGTTGATGTGTATTTGCTGAACGAGTACATAAAGTATCATCTACAAGCTCACACAAAGATTCATACAATTTTACCTCACTGCTTCCTTCCCTGGACAGTAATCTTTTACGAAATTGCATACATGATTTAAAAAGCGACCTCATCTCAACATGCTGTCGACAACAGCATGTGACTTTGTCCTTAAACTGTGCTGTTCTTACAACATACGGCTTGCATTTTTCAAACGCCCTTTGTCCCATTTTTTGATCAGGATATTCATTATTGAACTGAATAAATACTTCGGTCTGTGTTTTTTTCTATAATATAACACGAATGAGAGGAATATACATTTGGGCTAATTCTTACTCGTTTGATGACATTTTTGTTATTTGTTGGTCTGCTGACATTTGATTGAAGCCAGAAATCATGAACAATTCTTTTGGTTCGTTCTGTCAGGGCATCGGATCTGGTTTTCCGAGTCGTGTAAATAAATGACGAGTGTTCTGAATGCAAGACTTTGGTTATTTTTTTTCCCCTTTCTGTAAAGTTCTACTATTTACGCCTAATACATTTGCCAAACTTTTCGTTGCTCTCTTTCTATTGGATATATGTTCACCGCTAACAGACGCAGTTAGAATATTTAATGCAGCTTTAGCTTCTCCATTTCTCGTAATTTACCGACGTAATTACATCTTGTATATTACGAATCGCCATTTTTTCTACGCTTTCTTCAAACGAATCATGAATTTTTTTAACTCCTGGTGATTTTAAAATTCGATTACAGTCAACGTATGCAGAAAGTACAGCCGCTCGTTTATTTGGAGTTATTGGAAGTGCTTGTTTCAATTTTTTGATTGACCTGAAAAAAAAAGAAGAGAGGTCATTTCATTTGAATATAAACTCATGATGATTTTTACGAGACATGTACGAAGCTTTTTTGTATTTATAATTATAGAATGCATTGTGGGGGAGGGGGTTGGGGGGGGGAGGGGTTAAGATTTAAATTAATGTAGCCTGTACCGCTGTCGTAAGTCTGACTTCCGCTTAAATATGTTACAAAAAAGGAATGCTCGGTTTGTATGTGATCAGGATTATCCTTATATATAACCTTCAAAAACGAATCCTTGTGTCTATTGATAACAAAACTCTTCCCATGAAAAGGGGAGCTATTTCTTCCCTGGTCTTAATCCACATGCATGTGTATTTGGACTAGTTAATGCTTCTAGCTTCGATATACTAATTTTTTATACAAAAAACTATTTACAGTTACTTTATTTTTATTGGTTTTTTTATTTCAAGAAATGGCATACTGTCAGAATGTTCGGGTTTGGTTTAAGATAGATTTCATCCATTTATTTGGTACATGTAGTTATTTTTATTTCATAAATCCCAAATTCAAATAAATGCCGTTATAGATGTCTTAGTCCCACAGAATAGGGATAAAAGAATGAGTCTTAAGATTTTGAATATTTAATTGTTTAATTGTTAACAATTTGTTTTATGTCATTTTATTTTATTTTCAATTTTTTTACCTCGCTTTATCCATTTTGTTAGAAAATGGGATTCCCTCGTCACTCTTTTTGGTGTACTTGTTAAATCAATATGTATTCTTTTTCTGTAATTATTCATGTAAAATTCCTTCTGTTATCCTTCTTGTCATCTTTTTGCAGGTTTTGCTGTTTTCTTCTTTCATTATAAAGTCTTTGTTTAATTGCGCTCTTTGTTTCACTTAGTGCTTTAGTCTTTCATAATTTATTTTTTTGAAAGGTTTTTTATGTAGCATCCCGCTTTTTGTTCTCTTCTTCTAAACTTTTTCCTTTCTTTCTTTATTTAATCTTATTCAGCTTTCAGTGGTGGTTAAATTTGTTTTGGCCTACAAGAACGTAGTTTATGCATAAAAAATTAAAATGACAAAATAAACGTTACGTTGAAAATCACGGAAAAAACGTTAGATCTACAAGACTGCACGGTAACAAATCAGACTAGACATTTCGGTTCACCAATACTGTGCGTACAGTCATAACTATTTGGGCTACCCCATTCTGAGTTAGGAAACAGTAGATCTTGTGGTCTTGTAGTATTTTTAATAATCCTTGTGATATTTTATGACAAGTTCAGTGGCGTATCCAGAAATTTTCATAAGTGGGGGCCCACTGACTGACCTAAGAGGGGGCCCGCTCGGCTCCAGTCACGCTTCAGTGATTCCCTATATAAGCAACCAATTTTTTTCCCAAAAAGGGGGGCCCGGGCCCCCTGACCCCCCCCCCCCCCCCCTTAGTCCGCCTCTGAAGTTGAAGTTGCTGACCAAAGACGCATTATTTAAAGTTTACAATCCCATTTGAATTATTGCGCGGAAAGAACTCGCACGTGTTTTAATTAAATAAGTTATTTCCCCTTAGTACCGCGAGAAGCTACGTAATGTCTTCCTGGTAAGATTCCTCTTCCAGATAATTTCTTTGCTCTGCGGAAAACATTTATTATGTGAACTTTAAAAGAAAGAAGGTAAGAAAGAGATTATTTACAATCACTTTTTCACTACGTCTTCAAATGACAAATCAAATCAGTCAAATCTTTAAATGTATGGTTGTCACGGAATATAAAAAGGAAAAAATATTCTGGAATATTATTTCCACAGGAATAAATATTACAGTATATGTTCCTAACGGAATAAATAGTATATAATATTTGTTCCAACATGAATAGGTATTCTGACATTGTTTATAACAAAGTTTCCAGTGGAACTTCTGTTAGGCGGAACAAATATACGTTGACATGGTCACCATTTATAAACATGATTAACCTCAGTCCTGGATACCAACCATTTTAACCAGTTTTTATCCATGCACAACTTGCCACAATATTTTACATGTAGAATGTAGGCAGAATATGGAAGAAGAAATCAATGACATATATCTAAGACGCTTAGAAATAATAATCATTGGACAACTTTCGTTTCTGAGCACACTTGTGCACTTTCTTCTTTATGTTAATCCCTCCATTGTTGGAGCACATATAGCTGAATGTGTTACAGAGGAAAAACATGTATGCATATTAAATTAATCCATAATATTAAACATTAAAATGTAGCATAAAAGCTTTATTATTTTACCTTACACCATCAAAATAGAAATTAATGTAAAATTGAGATTGGAAATGGGGAATATGTCAAAGAGACAACAACCTGACTAAAGAGCAGAAAACAGCCCAAGGCCACCAATGGTCTTCAACACAGTGAGAAAATCCAGCACCCAGAGGGGGGCTTCAGTTGGCGCCTAAATAAAATTGTGTACTAGTTCAGTGAAAAGGAATGTCATACTAAACTCCAAAACATATTGTATATAAATGAACTAAAATTAAAAAAACATACAAGACTAAACAAAGGACCTGACTAGGGTCAGGTGCAAAAATGTGGCGGGTTTTATACAAATTTTGTGAGATCTCAACCATCCCCCTATACCTCTAGTCAATGTCGAATAAACAAACACACAGCAATAAGCACAATAAAACTCAGTATGAACATGATGAACATGATAAAAGAAGTCTGAGATCGATGTCAGAATCATGTAAACAGAAGGAAACTAAGCAAAATTACTATGATACATAAATTAATGACAGAAAGTAAATTTTTGTTTTACATTCTATACTGTGGTCATGGTGGTATAAGCTTTGTGAAACTGAAGGAATGATAATTGAGCACTGTTGATGTAACAGCCAGTAAAATATATGATTATTGGAACGAAGCAAAGAGCAATGCCACATTACAATGAGAGTTGTTTAACTGAATTAACAATCAAGTGATACAATCTTCCACATGCGAAAGTCTTTTAGGCATTAAAATTGACCCTTCCCTCACATGGACAACCCAAATTGACTTGATCTGCTCAAAAATATCATCTAGACTATATCTACTATTAAAGATTAAAAAATTTCTAAATCTAGACTGCAGAAAATTATTCTATAATGGTTATATCTTGCCACTTATTGATTATTGTTGTATAGTGTGGAGTAGTTGTAGCAGTGAGGGTTTAAAAAGGATATTAAAATTACAAAAGAGGGCTTCTAGATTAATGCTAGAAACAGACCCATTCGCTCCTTCTGCACCCTTATTCAAACACTTAAACTGGATGACAGTTGAACAGAGAATAAAATATCATAAGTTAGTGATGACATTTAAGTGCATTAATAATGATGCCCCATCATATCTTACTAACAAGTTTCATTATGTTTCAGACAGAAATCCGTACCCCTTGAGAAATGCTATTCAAGGAAACCTCGTACACCCTAAACCAAAAACAGAATTATTCAAAAAATCTTTTATGTATTCTGGACCATTCTTGTGGAATAATTTGCCAAGACCGTTAAGAAATATTACAAATATTAATTCTTTCAAATACAAAATAACAGATCATTTATTGAAATCAACCTAGCTGTATAAATAATATTAAAAACTGATCATCACATTTTATCAAGTTGTATTGAACATTATTATCACACTTGACTTTTTATGCTAATGTATGTATGCAATGTACTAGTATATGTTTGTGTTTTGTTTGATTTTTCATTACGAGGGCCTCAGGGAAGATTAGTTATATAGCTAACTGTGTAACCCTCTTAAAATAAAGTATTGTTGTTGTTGTTGTTGTTGTTGTTGTAGTAACTTTGTTCCGGCAGAATTTTTCAACTAGTTATATCGTTCCGATGGAACTTTTCAACTAGTTGTTTTATTCCGAGTGTAGTCGAAAAGTTCCGGAAAAAAGTAGTTAGTTGAAAAGTCCCGGAACAATGTAGCTAGTTGAATAAATTAATGACAGACAGTAAATTTTTGTTTTACATTCTATACTGTGGTCATGGTGGTATAAGCTTTGTGAAATGTAGCTAGTTGAATAGTTCTGGCGGAACAGAACAACTAGTTACATCGTTCCGAATATACCATATTTTGTCCTTTTTTGTAGAAAGAGGGGGAAGAATGAGTATCAGTATATGGGCAGGAATTCACTAATGCTACTTTAGTGTGACATTGTAAGAAAAAAATAAAAATCATTATAAGCTTCTAAATTTTTTACAAACTATTGCTACAAATGGTGTCCTTCTATTTGTAACCAAAAAAATCATTTTTAAACTTGTGTCAGTTTGGAACCAAAGCAAATAATGAATTTGGAGCATGTAACATGGACACTTTTTCCAAATTGAGATTAATGATTCCTTAACTTATTCAACATTCAATATCATATATATTGATCACAAAACATTGTCTATCATCAAAACTCTAAAATGTATATTTTCATTTCTTTCAGAAATTTTGTGAAAACAAGTTTCCTCTACTTTTCTGTCAATGTTACATGCAATGTTTAAGAGATAAATACAGTAAGAATCATTTTCTTTCTGAACATGTAAAGGCTCTTTTTCATTGTGTTACCCTCACATTAAAAAAATGTATTAATATTTTTGTAATTATCTCATTTCTGTCATAAAATAGTGACTTAAATGTTGCATGTAACGTGGACACAAAAAATATGAATAATGAACCATGCCAGAATTGACCTTTAAAGATATAAAAAGCCTCCAAACAACCATCTGAATGTAAATTATACAATTATACTGCCACATTTCTCATATTTGATATTATTTAAATAGTGGTTAATACCAAAACCATTCACCTAAATTTCAGACCGCAGACATATTTTTTAACTATACCAGTAGTTATGCTTGTTCATGGTTGTACACTATGGAAGGCTAAATTAAAAGATATTCAAATGTCAAAATATCCAGAAAAATAAAATTAAGACCAAAGATAGATCAATTGATGAAGGAGTCATCCAAAATTTCCACAACATGAAACATTTTTATATCAGTAAGTAAGCAACCCGTTTTTTTATGCACAGGGATGAGATTGATAAGAAGACAACCACACAACCATCAGCATCCACAAGTTTCTCACTCAATAACTTATAATGACAAAGTAAGGGTACAAAATGATTACATGTATCCCTCATTCATGTGACACAGTTACACTTAAAACTAATAGTATGAAAAACCAAGACAAAATATGGACAAATCTACGAGAGGTTGATACAGCTGCATTTATTGAGAATCTAATTTTCAATCGTTTACATAACTTCTATAAAGAACAATTTGGGTTTCATCTTTGAGTTTGTTGTCTGATAGACATATTACCCCATATCTCGTTTTATTTCTGCTGGTTAAGCTTACATTTATGATAACTTTTTAAGGTTTAAACAATAAATTTTATTTCAAACATTCAAAACAAGTTTCTTGTTTCTTGTTTTCTGTCTCCAACAGCTTCAACTATCTATCTGAAAAAAGAAAAAAACAAAACAACAATTAATCTACCCTCAATCAGAACCAAAATCCATGCATAGATTATAAAATTTACAATAATATAGAAACTCTCAAATATCTTGTTTCGATTTTTCAATGCCATTTCATCTTGAAAACTTGTTACCTAAACTACAGGAAGCCACAATTTAAAGGGTCCCATAATGACCAGTGTAAAACAATTCAGAAGAGAAAACCAACACCCACTAGACCATAGTCCTGTTTTAAACTTTATTTGGCCTTCTTTTACTTTTTTGTTTCATTAGCGCCACTGAAGAGTCTTTTGTAAACGAAAAGCGTTTCTGGCCTACAAAATTTCAATTCTGGTATCCATGATGAGTTTGTTATAATAATTTTGAAATCAGAAGGAGCCTGAACCTCTTATAATGCAAAAGATATTCTGGAATGTCAATTATTGGCATAACAATTAAAAAAAATGTTACAAATTGAATTCCTCGTGAGTTCTATAATGAGCATCAGTAAATACACATGATACATGTGTTGACTGGTGATTGAAAAGGGATAAATAAACAAGATTTTGAAATAACTATCTTCTACACTGCTGTAGAATGGTTGTAGAATGGTCAAATTGGAGATCACTAGTATGTCTGCATACACAGTCACCATCATCTGGTTTTCTAACACAGACAAACACTACTATCTGACTGGCTGAAAGGACCGTTACCACCTGACTCACTAATAGGGACCTTATCAGACTGGCTAACACAGACATCATAATCTGCCAGGCTGATAGGGTTATCACCATCTGACAGGCTGAAAGGGATATCACCATCTGACTGGCTGACAGGGACATCACCATCTGACTGGCTGACAGGGACATCACCATCTGACTGGCTGACAGGAACATCACCATATGACTGACTGACAGGAACATCACCAACTGACTGACTAATATGAACATCACCATCTGCCAGGCTGACTAGGACATCACCATCTGTTGTCTGACAGGGACATTACCCTCTGACTGGCTTACAAGAACATCACAGACTGACTGACTGACAGGGACATCACCAACTAACTGATTGACTGATATGTACATCACCATCTTCCAGGCTGACAGGGACATCACCATCTGTCTGGCTGCCAGGGACATCACCATCTGACTGGTTGACAGGGACAGTATCTTTTTGCAGCATCTTCCTGAGAGTTTTCTTCATCACATTTATTGCTGATCATCTTTTTCTTTCTTAGGTTTATATTGCCGGTAGATTTTTTTTTATTAAAAATTGCATGTAAACTTTCAAGACCGACACCAATTTTGTTGTCAATGAAGAAAATACACTTCTAAAAAGAATATCTATATTTAGAAATAAAGATGAAGTTTGATGGTGGTGAAACAAGTTAAATTATCCAATAATCCCTTTATAGAGCAAAGGAGTTAGTAAATGTTATCAGTTCTGTTCATGCGTGTAACATTGACAGAAAGTAAAAGATTGTATGTCAATGTTACATACATGAAGACAAGAAGATGAAAGTGGTGTGCTTAATAGTCAACTTTGGAGAAATAATATAATTGCTGCCCAGTAATATCTAATTAATTATTTAGGTTATAAAATGTTATATTAATGTCTGACTTTAAGGAAGTAATACCTTTGCATGTAACATAAAAAAATCTTGACACAAAATATTGTTGTCAATGTTACTAACTAGTGTTAAAAGACAAATTAAACAGGAAAACATGAAAACGCTTTAATTTTGTAAAATAAAAATAAGATAATAGCTCCATATGGCAGTAAGTTTTGTGTACGCATGTAACACTGGCCTGAACATGTTAAAGTCTAAATAATAGACTCTGTCAATGTTACATACACAATTTCTTAATGAAAAAAAAGTTTAATTTGGGTTTACTTTATACATTATTTTTTAAAATAAGTATCATAATAATAACTTTGAATATTAAAAATTAGATTAACTGTTGATTTCAACACTGTAAAATCTTCTCATGTAACACAAAAAAGACCTCATACAAAAATCGTAGTCCATGTTACTCCTAAAGTTATCAAAGAAATTGTGTGATGACAATATTTCAGATGCTAGTCATTTATAAACTCAGATAAACTCATTTTAAAGCTCATAACAGAGGTTTGGAAATCAATGCTTTTAAAACATTATAATTCTGGGTTATGTATGTAACATTGACAGGAACACCAACAAATGATGAGGAAAAATTGCTAGTCAATCAGGAAAAAAATTACCACAAATAATTAAAACTCGTTTATTTCTTTAATATCATTTTAATGAAGCAAATTTAAATTTCAACAAGATTTTATTGATTGAATAATTGTATGCACATTTATTAGGTTGTAGCATGTAACCTGGACGCAGAAGATGTTTCAATGTTACATGCCTTTAAACGATAAGAATTACAAGTAATTATTGTAAAGTCTAGAAATCAAGAAAGATCAACAACTTCTCTGTTAAGAATTCAGCATAAATTTACATTTGATTTAATATTATGCACTGGCCAATTATGCATTAAGTGTAATAAAGTAATATTGTTTTTATTCTGGTGTCAATGTTACATTTTATGTTTTCAAATTAAGTGGCCAGTTATCTTTATAATGCTGAGAATGAATACAAGTACTAGTTAATCAAATTGGCAATTAATCTGTGGTATTTCATGTAAAAAATTAGATTGATAAGGCAAACCGTACAAAAAAAAGCTTTTGCATGTATCATAGACACCTTTCCTTGGTAAAGATTTTCGTGTCAATGTTATGTACAGAAATCTCTCCAGCAATAAAATGAATATCGTAAGGGTCAAACCTGTTTAAATACAAGATAAACTTATATTTTTTTACAAAATTGCAAAGCAAGTCGCACATCATTATCAAAGAACCTAATTTACACAAAAAGTGCATGTAACACGACATTTTGAGGTCAAATTAACCTGGTCCCACTCTCTTATCATCTGCTTGATCACTGGTAGATGCCAAGTGTGAAAGATGACAAAGCCACATTTTAATGTAATTGTCAGTGGGTTGAAATGTGAAAAAAATAATTGTGTTAATGCTTACTATAAAAAGTATACAACTGTTATAAAAAGATGCAGTATTGACACGAAAATGAAATAAATTTTCTTACCTTCTATATTTTTCAAACTTCAGTTGATTGATAAAAATCATGAAATCCAAATTGTAACCATTGTTGACACCTTTCAAAATTTGCCATGCTGGACCAATAACTTGTTTCCAAAGCTAATCAGCTAATGAAAAGGTGCATGTAACATTTGTTGACTCGAAAAGTTACATGCACTTGTCCATTTTCAAACGTATTTTATTTGCAGCAATAATCGGATTCTGTACAAAATGGGGTTTCTAAATGATAGACCGATCATTTTGCAGTTGATTTTCAACTATTATAGTAGAACAATTCTTCAGGCATATTCTAAATATGAGTAGGGCTTTTGCCACTGCAGAAATGTCACACTTTTTGTCTACAGTTTTCAACTGCCAGCACATAACAAGTGCTGATTTTTTTAATTGGATCCATTTTTTTTGCATGTGGCAATAAAGACTAACCCACTTTGATATTTAAACAATGTTTATTCTCCATATTTGCATGATTTCTTTATTTTTTAATTGGATAAACACTATTGACCCTAAAATTTCACTAGCGAATTCCTGCCCATATACATGTATATAAGAGCAAATCATTAATTTTCAAGAATACCCAACGCACTGAAAGGGGTTTCTTTGGGGACAAATAAGAAAAAAGGGGCATGGAACTTTATTTTTGGGGAAATAATGAAAATGTATTTAAATTTTGATGTACTGAGGAGGAAGAACAAACTCCCCCAGCAAAATTTAAGTTGTATATCAGTGATATTGTTTGCCTTAAATTACGGGAGAATAAAGGTTTTTTCCCCTGGAGAAAAATCCCAATTTGAAAAAAAAATGGCTTAAAATTATTCCCAAACAGTCCAGTCTTAGGTAGTAATTGTGCATGCATACATACTGAAAAACACTCATTTAAACATTTTCATGTCTAAAATGACTATATGTGCAGATTTTAGGGTCTATTTATGTATTTTTTATTCCAATGTGTTAAATTTAATGATGACCGCAATCATCTATTTCAAGAGATAACTAAAAGTTGCCCCAACTTTTTAACTCTTAACGCAAGAGATAAACTGATATGGCTTATGAACACAGAAGATAAGTCTATTCTCACTGCTGCATGTAAATTTATTTCGAAAAATTGTTAATTATGTGGCCTTCTTGTCTGCTTCAGACACGAGGAGGACTGTGTAAATACCACAGCTCCTTGAGTACCGCCCCTTGGTGTCTGTTGCAGTAGGGAAACCTACACTATTCTCAATACCTGTTTACTGCAGTATATGTTATTTGCTGTGAATATATATATACATAAACTTTTTTCATTTGTGTTTGTTTTTCTGCATCAGATACGAGGAGGATTGTTAGAGCTTTTAAGATCACAATCCTAGAGCATCGTCCCTTGGTGTCTGTTGCAGCTAAACAATCATTTATTTTATATTTTATATTTATACATTTTCAGCAAAATATTATAAAATCAAGTGAGAAAAAATAAATAAATAAATAAATAAATGGGGTTTGCCACATCTCTGGAGTAGCAACTCTCAAATACTTTTTTATTTAACAAATAATACCTGTATGACTATTTCAATAGTTTATTTTACAATGTTATGTAAAATACTGTATGTTGTATCAATCATATATGTTATGTGTATATGCCCCCCTGGGGACCTAATTTGGAAAATAAAATTTATCTTATCTTATCTTATCAGTATCATCACTGACAATAAGGGGTCTTATTTCAAATGACTCGACCCCTTTTCAAGATTTAACCCCTCAATGAGGGGTTAAATCTTGAAAAGGGATTGAGGGGTTAAATCTTGAAAAGGGGTCTGCAAATTGAAGTTCCAGACAAATTCATGGTTTATTATAAATTTCCCAATTTGATAAAAATGAGGCATATTTTCCCAATAAAAAAGGGTAGAGGTAGTTTTGAAAAAAGGCAACAATATCACTGTATTATATCATATCTCACATAAAACGGAACAAGTTGCAATATCATGCAAATTTAGTATTCATAGTATCCTCAAGAGAGGGAAGAATACCCCCCTCCTCATGTCGGTCTTTGCATCAATTCTCCAAATGGAACTTTGTGACTGGTTGATAAGTTCTGATGGCACTTTTGGGCTAGTTTGTTAGTTCCTGTTTTGACTTATTTGGCAAAAAGAAACTTTCTATAGTTGATATGTTCAGTTGGAACTTTTCAACTAGTCACTTTGTTCCGGTGGAACTTTTAAACCAGAAGAAGAACAAAGTAACTAGTTCCTACGGTACTTTTCGGCTAGTTAGTTCTTTCCGCCCAGAACTTTCCAAAGTTGGAACAAAAGAGCATTTACATTGACACACTTTAAAGAGATCGATCAGTCAATTTTATAAAGCAGAATTGAGAATTGTCGAAAGAAAGCTTGAGGAACAACTTTTTTAGCTCACCTGACCTGAAAGGTCAAGTGAGCTTTTCTCATCACTTGGCGTCCGTCGTCCGGTGTCCGTCGTCCGTAAACTTTTAAAATCTTCTCCTCTGAAACTACTCAGCCAAATTTAACCAAACTTGGCCACAATCATCATTGGGGTATCTAGTTTAAAAAATGTGTCCGCAGACCTGGCCAACCAACCATGTTGGCCCCATGGCTAAAAATAGAACATAGGGGTAAAATGCAGTTTTTGGCTTATATCTCAACCAGATGCTCCGCAGGGCGTAGCTTTATACGACCGCAGAGGTTGAACCCTGAACGGTTGGGGCAAGTATGGACACAACATTCAAGCTGGATTCCGCTCTAAATTTGGATTGTGATTAAATAGTTGACACAGCATAGGTTTCTGACACAGAATGAATGTATTCAAATGAACTTAAAATTTTTGTTTTCTCTTAGAGCAATTCACTATGCTGTTGAATATTAATCCTCTCAAAAAAATGTTTGAAGAAATTTTCTTTTTATTTATGAAATTTCAAATGAGAAAAATTTAACCCAATTTTTTATTCACATCCCCCTTTCCCTTATTCCAAAACTAATTTCAATTAAAATATTCTAATGGAGTTTGCAACAATTATTACTCATTTAAATACATGATGTAAAAAAACTGCTTGTTATCACTGAATGGTAAAGATTATTTAAATTTATCAGTTGGTAGTAAAAAGTGAATATACATTGTATATTGTATATAACAAAGATTTAAGTTGATTCTGGACAAAGAAAGATAACTCCAATTAAAAAAAATTCTTGCAGATATTTCTTGCTTACTATACTGGACAAAGAAAGATAACTCTTAATTAAAAAAAAATTGCTATTTCACAATATTGTGAAATTAGATATTTCTTGCCATTGCACAATACTGTGCAATTGAAAAGACTTGCTATTGCACAATACTTAATATAATAATTTTAGATCCTGATTTGGACCAAATTGAAAACTGGGCCCATAATCAAAAATCTAAGTACATGTTTAGATTCAGCATATCAAAGAGGCCCAAGAATTTAATTTTTGTTAAAATCAAACTTAGTTTAATTTTGGACCCTTTGCACTTTAATTTAGACCAATTTTAAAACTGGACCAAAAATTAAGAATCTACATACACAGTTAGATTTGGCATATCAAAGAACCCCAATTATTCAATTTTTGATGAAATCTAACAATGTTTAATTTTGGACCCCGATTTGGGCCAACTTGAAAACTGGGCCAATAATCAAAAATCGAAGTACATTTTTAGATTCAGCATATCAAAGAACCCCAAGGTTTCAATTTTTGTTAAAATCAAATAAGTTTAATTTTGGACCCTTTGGACCCTAATGTAGACCAATTTGAAAACGGGACAGTTAGATTCGGCATATTAAAGAACCCCTATTATTCAATTTTGATGAAATCAAACAAAGTTTAATTTTGGACCCTTTGGGCCCCTTTTTCCTTAACTGTTGGGACCAAAACTTCCAAAATCAATACCAACCTTCCTTTTATAGTCATAAACCTTGTGTTTAAATTTCATAGATTTCTATTTACTTATACTAACGCTATGGTGCGAAAACCAAGAAAAATGCTTATTTGGGTCCCTTTTTGGCCCCTAATTCCTAAACTGTTGGGACCGAAACTCCCAAAATCAATACCAACCTTCCTTTTGTGGTCATAAACATTGTGTTTAAATTTCATTGATTTCTATTTACTTTAACTAAAGTTATTGTGCGAAAACCAAGAATAATGCTTATTTGGGCCCTTTTTTGGCCCCTAATTCCTAAACTGTTGAAAATAAAACTCCCAAAATCAATCCCAACCTTTATTTTGTGGTTTATAAACCTTGTGTCAAAATTTCATAGATTTCTATTAACTTAAACTAAAGTTATAGTGCGAAAACCAAGAAAATGCTTATTTGGGCCCTTTTTGGCCCCTAATTCCTAAAATGTTGGGACCAAATATCCCAAAATCAATACCAGCCTTCCTTTTATGGTCATAATCCTTGTGTTAAAATTTCATAGATTTCTATTCACTTTTACTAAAGTTAGAGTGCGAAAACTAAAAGTATTCGGACGACGACGACGCCAACGTGATAGCAATATACGACGAATTTTTTTTTAAAATTTGCGGTTGTATAAAAACCAAAGCATTAAGAGCAAATCTGACATGATAAAATTGTTTATCAGGTCAAGATCTATCTGCTCTAAAATTTTCAGATGAATCGGACAACCCGTTTTTAGGTTGCTGCCCCTGAATTGGTATTTTTAAGGAAATTTTTCTGTTTTTGGTTATTATCTTGAATATTATTATAGATAGAGATTAACTGTAAACAGCAATAATGTACAGCAAAGTAAGACTTAAAAATAAGTCAGCATGACCAAAATGGTCAATTGACTCCCTAAGGAGTTATTGCCCTTTATAGTAAATTTTTAACAAATTTCATAAAATTTGTAAATTTTTATTTACATTTTCCACTGGGCCAAGTTCATTATAGATAGAGATAATTGTAAGCAGCAATAATATTCAGTAAAGTAAGATCTACAAACACATCACCATCACCAAAACACAATTTTGTCATGAATCCATCTGTGTTCTTTGTTTAATATTCACATAGTCCAAGGTGAGCGACACAGGCTCTTTAGAGCCTCTAGTTTTATTTCATCTGCAAACATCAGAAAAAAGAATAGACGGGGAAGAGTAAAATCAGACCTGCCAGGGGAATAAACAATAATTTTTGCATGGCCTTATATAGTTTTTATCAAAAATTTAAAATTGGTCCTTGTAAGAGGAGTCACAAATAAAGTTTATGGGTTAGTATAAAAAAAATAAGAAGATCTGGTAATAAATAATAAGGTCACCTATTCATTCAATTATTCAAAATATATATCACTCACTCTTGGACATTAAAACTGGAATGTTATTGTAATGAATATATTAGTAATAAACTGACCTTTATTAATGTTATAGCTGACTTTTGGGCTTCATATAAAACTAAACACTTTACTAGGGTTCAGGATATTTATTAATAAGTAACGTAAAACACCCTGTAAAAACAATGATAAAGTCATTCTAATTTTACAGATGAAATAATAAACAACAAATGAAAGTTTTTAACGACCTTGACTGGCTATACAGCCCTTGCACGGTCGGCCATTAATAAATTAGTAATACACATGATAAGTATAAAATTATTTCATTACATACATTGTATAATGGTATTAGATAATACAAAACATTGCACTTTAAAAATACATTTAAGTTATGAACAAAATGAGATCAAATATTATCATGTTTAATCATCAATGATCATGGTATTAATGTCTTTACATATAATATTCAGTCATTCAGATTAACAACATTGATAAATTAAACAAATATTAAAAGCATCCAAAATCAAGGGAAATAATTCTTTATCAAAATTATGTGCTTAACATACTCCATAATTTATTCAACCTTTTTAAACAAAATACATTATAATACTAATAACATATTACTAATCCTTACCAACTTGTGGAGCAAGGTAGTTACTGTTGTGGCACAAACCAATTCAAACATACATACTGTTATATCACACAGTGGTATATATGTCGTGTACAAGTTGCAATTTTGTACAGGTTATAACATGTACAAAAATGTTGTACATGTTATAACTTGTATAATGCAAAAATACAAGTTATAACATGTACAAAAGTACCTCATACATGTTATAACCTGTACAAAATATTGCTTAAAAATGGTTTTAACTTGTACAAAATTTAAGATAAACCTTAATGAAGTGTAATATAGTTACATTTAAATTCACCAATGCATAAATAACAACAATAAATAGTCCAGAATGTGTCTTTTTTCTGTACAGGTCAATAATCACAAAGTTTCAGAAATATATGTTTCAGGGACTTATGTTGGCAAAATGTCTTTTCAAGTATGTTTTACGTAGTCCTTCATGGCTTAAATAAGTGTGACACTATTTACTAAAAGCTTGCATTTCCTCAATGACAATTACATTAGATATTAGTAACTAAATTCTACCAAACAATTTAAGAACAATGCCTAGTAATTTTGAGTAATACTCCTCCCTCTCGTTTTATACCATGCAAGACTGAAACAATGTCTTATATGCTTACTCTGTAAAAGCAAGAGAGAGCTGAAATACTTTTCAACGAACCAAGCTTCATTATCAATATCTTTGGATCTACTCTCTAACATTTTTGGCCTTCAGCATGACTTATGTAAATTGATAACTCAATTTTTTTTATAAACTATAAGATCATTGCATGAGGCGAATGTCATTTTGATGTTTTAAATATATAATCCTTTACTTTGAAAGCATGCATTTGTGGCCTTTGGATGATGTTTGCTCCATGGGCAGGTTGTTGTCTTTTAGACACATACCCCATTTCCATTCCCAATTTTATTTGTAGTCACAACTATCCTGGCCATCCTCTTATGTCTTTTAATGTCAACTAAAATGAAAGTATTTTACTATTACCTTCAAAGTGGACACTCACAATTATAATTCATCAAATAAAGATATGTCAATAGAAAGTCATAAGAGGATCATAAGACATGTCCTTAAGAATTATATTATGACAGGTCTTAGGAATGCTTCGTAATATCGACCCCTGGACATTAACTGTACCAGAAAAGGACAAAACACACTTACATGAAGGATTAACAAAAAAATTATGAAAATAATATTGAGGTTAATAACATCTGTTGCGATAATAGAAACATATCCTTATTTTTTTTTATTTTGTACAAGTTAAAACCATTTTTAAGCAATATTTTGTACAGGTTATAACATGTATGAGGTACTTTTGTACATGTTATAACTTGTATTTTTGCATTATACAAGTTATAACATGTACAATATTTCTGTACACGTTATAACCTGTACAAAATTGCAACTTGTACACGACATATATATATGACAGCTTACAAATTCTGTGAACCAAAATTACAATGTTAAATAACGGATTTTAATGAAACTGTATTTAGGGCATACGATACAGTAGAGATCCCTCATTGATTTTTTCTTAAAATTTTGAAGGTCAATTTCAATGTGTACTTTTCAAATATGCAAAGAAAAAAGTACCTTCATGACTTACTTTTTGAGATAATTTGGTTCGAAATTTGCATATTTGGAAGAAAATCCCTGAAATTTCATAAATTATGACTTTTAAAGAAAGTAACAATACTTTTGAACGAAAAGTCCTAACTTAACCGTTTTTTTTTGTAAAATATTCCCTTGATCCATGGCATAATTTCTCTGTAAGAAATGATCAGAGCATGTAATGAGGTTCTGAGCAAGCTTCCCAGTAAGTCCCAAGTGTCATTTTATAAGTTACATGCCTGTAATAACTACCCCATAGAAAAAGATGACAAAATTCCAGTGGAATCCAGCGGTAAAAAATGTCTGGCATTCCACTGATCTACTGGAATTCCACTGATTTACCAGTGGTAACTCCAGTGGAATGCAACAAGTTCCAGTGGAATTCCAGTGGTATTTTCTCTGGCATTCCACTGATCTACTGGAATCTTCACTGGTAAATCTTCACTGGTAAATCTTCACTGGTAAATCAGTGGAATTTCAGTAGATTCCACTGGAATTATCACTGGTAAATCCACAAACTGATTAACTAATATAAAAATTATGTGTGATATATAAACTTCTCTTCCTTTCTGTAATTCAAAACTTGCTGTCTCTGTACTTCCAACTATAATTGCTGAATAAAGGCATTAAAATGGAGTCTGCATAAAATCTGTTTCATATCATTGCTGGCAGCTCATATTTAATCCCCTAAAAGTACAAAAATATCCACAAAGAATCAATTGTTCAAGAGGTAATGATTGTATGAAGCAATACATTCAATAGAAACAGCATTATGCATCTTAAATTGCATTGGAAGTTTAAGTTAAACTCAAATTTAGTACCCCCCCCTTTAACCCTTGAAGATAAAACTGGCGACTTAAATTATTATTAACGTTTCACCAAGTTAATTTACGATGAATATTATTCACACAATTTAATTTCTACATATCAGATTATCATATATACCCATGTACCATTTACATGTCAGATTACGATATGTCTGTTATGAATGTGACAACAATATATCAATTTATCATTCTTCATTTATTTATTGTCTGCCTAAACTTTCTGATATTTTGCTCAGATTAAAATCCTAAATTTTTTATATTGCCTCAACAAATTGTATTTCATAATCATTATATGTTAAATCAAATACTTATCTGAAAACATCTGCGTTTGGATTCTCCATTTTTGTTATCCAGCGTAATCATATGACGTCATATTTGCAAGTGCGTTTAAGTCAAGGTGTCAATCTCGTCCCATATAATATCGGCCCGAAGTTGATTCGTCCCTGTAATGGTATTTCAGTGAACTTCTCAAAACCGGTCGACCGTTGGACTACGGAAACAGCCGATTTGCGGGGTTTGCCGGTTTGTAGAAATTTAAAATCACAAGAGTTACTTCCCCTTAATATGGGTGTTTGAGAATGTTTTGAAAATGTATTTCACTTTCATTAAAATATACGTTTTCCTTTTTAAATTTTAGTTTTGTATATAATATCTATCTTAAAATACAGCTACAACTTCTATTTCATCTTATTTTATTTTTTTATTTTGCAGGAATAAAAAAATAAAAACACCATACATTTATGATATTTCACGAATAATTAGATAAAATGTTCTACTCTAAACTGTCCTACCGGTACCTATGATACTCATTTATACGTGTGCTGTAAGCTATAAATGTTACACCTTGTCATATGATAACGCAATAAAAAAGGAGAGTTATGAAACGAAATTAACAGGTGAACAGATATTACAGCCTGGGACTATTAGGTGACCTGATTGAATTTTATTGACCGAACAATTTGAAGGTTACAGTTACAGTATTTTATGATTGTGTTTTGTAGGGTCTTTATATGAGACAAAGTTATTTTGATGATGTCACCTTAAACCTTTAATAAAGAATCTACATATCTTTACAACCGAGTGGTTGTTATACTCATGCTTATTTCCACCCGGTTTCATATCAACATCATAGCCTCTAGTTACTATCACCATATCATTTTCATGTTTCAGTGACATCTTTTATTTTTTGCAGGAACACATGAACCATTAAGTAACAATGATATAAGTTTCTATTGTAAAGCCAATCTGAAATCATGGCGTCTCTATCTGAAGAAGAGGAGAATTATGTCCGGTTAGCCTTGTTATTGAAAGGAGTGACACCTAGAGCAGTCCGTACTTATTTTGACAGAGAATTTCCACCTACCTCTCTACCCTCAACACTGAAAACAAACAAGACAAACTACAACACTCTGTTTGACTTGAAAGTAAAGAGAATCATAAATCAGGCTCAGTGGAATCTTTTGATTCCAAGAAATGGTAGGTCTTTATGTGACTGAGATTTCATTAACATGTGGTTCACAATTTTTTTTTATGGTGTCAGATGGCTACTAAAAAAAAATATTTATGAATGCACATCTGCAATATTTTTGTCATTACTAATTTCTTTTTACATACCTGTTCACTTTTGTATTGATGGCCTAGATGTATAAAGGAACAACACTTGAGTGAGTGTGTTCTACGTTGAATCCATTAAAATGGTTGCATTCAGGGGCATAACTTATAGAAATGACTTTTAAAATGTAACGTAACACAAATTCATTATTCCTGAAATAAAAATAAGAATATCGAGGTAGTAGCGTTTACCTCAAATAATGTTCATTATAATATTGTATCATTATTGTCATGATTGTCTGGCCTGCGACGAAAGTCGCAATAGCAGTATGCAATTACAATAGGGTGACGGCATTAACTTTTTGTTTATATTTCAGAAGGTAGAAGACCTACATGCTTCATACCTTGTTTGCAGATACCTTATATTAAGAAGTTTCGGTCTGTCATACGTCTATTGTCCTTGACCTCATTTTCTTGGTTCAGGCCTTGTCGGAGTCAAAAAGTGAAACATAGGTATACTGTTTCCGGCAGCGGCGGCGTCAACAATGTATTAGTTTGTGATTAGGTCTTGTTTATGGTGAACCACTAGTGCTAGGTCAGTGATATTTGGTATGCAGTTGTATTAGGATTGGCACATCTCATTAACATGGAGATTATTTGGCCCTACCCCCTCAGTCATGGTCTATTGACTTCGAAACTTGAACCTTAATTTACATGTATTAGTTTGTGTGATTAGGTCTAGTTTATGGTGAACCACTAGTGCTAGGTCAATGATATTTGGTATGCAGTTGTATTAGGATTGGCACATCTCATTACCATGGAGATTATTTGGTCATGCACCCCTAAGTCATGGTCTATTGACTTCGAAACTTGAACCTTAGTTTACATTTTTTAGTTTGTGATTAGGTCAGTTTATAGGGAACCACTAGTTGTAGGTCAATGATATTTGGTATGCAGTTGTATAAGCATTGGCATATATCTCATTTCCATGGAGATTTTTTGGCCCCACCCCTCCAGTCATGGTCTATTGCTTTTGAAACTTTTGCTAAATAGTTTATATGTATTACTTTGTGATTAGGTCAGTTTAAGATGAACCGCTAATGTTAAGTCAATAATATTTTATGCAAATGTATTGGCATTTGCAAGTTTCATTTCAATGAAGATTATATAACCCCACACCCTCACTATAGTTCATTGACTTTTACATAGTTTACAAGTTAATATTTGTGTTTATGTATGTTTAAAGGGAACGACTTATGAGATTTCAGTGCTATATAAAAATTTGGTGTGCAGTTGTATTAGCATTGGCACATCTCATTTCCATGGAGATTATTTAGCCCTGTACCTTCAATCATGGTTCACTGACTTTGAATATTTGCATAACTTACATATTAAAGTATTGCTATTTTAATTTCAACATATGCATTATCAAAATAACAAATAGGCGAGACATATCTCTGTGCTAACAGTTTATTTCGTTAAGTGAAATACTCACTTATTAAGGTCTTTCCCCTACGTGAGGAAAGACCTTATTGTTTTTCTAATGTTTTTTTTTCTTTTTTTTCTTTTTTTTCTTTTTTTTCTTCCAACATTTGTTTGACAAGGCCTCATCCCCTTTCTGTTGAAGTTATCAAGACCAAATATGGATCATTGATAGACCTCATCATGAACTTTTACCAGATGAACTTTTGTAGGATTTCATCATCCCCTTTAGAAGTTATCTCCCTTTTATTGATTTTTTTCAACATGGCCCCCCTTAAATGTTTTAAAAGATATCATGACCTTATTTGGACAATAGCTAGATCTCATCATGATGTGTTACCATATGAGGCTGCTAAGGATTTCATCATTCCCTATGAGAGTTATGTCCCCTTGAAGCAATTTTCTTCTTTTACATTTTTCTCAAAAAGTCTTCAAGCTAGTATCGATTCGAAAACGGCAACATGTACAAGAACAGATGGCAATGTTAATTAACATATACAATCATTTTGTTGTTAACCCTTATAGGGAGTTATTTCCCTTAAAAAAATATACACAATTTTTGAAAAATTGTATCTCGAGAACCGGAAGTCGTAAAGACTTGGGACCTACACCAATAATCTTAAGTTCATATGACCTTTAATTTGCACCCAAGGTCAAAGGTCACCGAGTGCAAAAAAAAATTACGCTGCAATTTTAAGCTTCCATATTAAGAAAACGATAAGAGTTTGCTGCATACTTACAGCGTATAAAATGTTCCTCTCGACGAGCTCTACATTTTATACACTGAGCTCAAAAGAGTCCGACCGTCTGTTCAAAAGTTACGACGGGATGATTCTTAAAAGTATAGTATTGTGTGTATATCTTTTTAAAGTTAACAGATATCAACCTACTATAAACTTAAAAGATGATCAGTAGTTCAAGACCTTCAATTTGAGGTCAATGTCAGGTCATGATGAAATTTCACCTTGACCTTCACATTATACTATGACCTTGACCTTGTGATATTTGAAAGGTCAAGTGGTCCTGAGTTGAATGGTGATAGTCCCATGTCTTTACGACTTCCGGTTCTCAAGTTTTGTATTGCATCATATATTTGATGATGAATTGTGACCTTGGTGAACTTAAAAATTGTCTTAATTCTTTTTCTATAATGTTGTCCTTTAACTGTAGATCATTTATCATTTAACAGATTTGAGATATCTATTGTCGTTTTAGAGATAATGCAGTTTTAAGTTTTGCGAGCAGAGGCATGTATTTCTGAATCATCTAGAGCTTACCGCTTAAAATGTTTAAGAAATTGAAGAGGTTGACATAGTTATATGTTTGACCAAATACCAAAAGCATTCCATGGAAAAAAACACCAAAAATTCAATTTGAAATTTTCATGTTTTGCATTGACTTTGTAAGTTTCATAATTTCTATTTATATAGTTGATATTGCATCATTATTTGCACTTTGTCAAATGGGGTCATCTGATATATCAAATTGAAGGTCTTAATAAACTCTACTTAAAAATGAAAATTTGAAACCCCCTTTTCATCCAAGGGAGACGGGTGGGGTCATTTAGTGCAAACATTCAAATTTCTCAGATGGTAAGGTTGTCGCATATCAAATGAAAGAACATAAAGCGAACATTTCAAATTTCAAATTGACGTCTCCCAAAAATGAGTTGGATGGGGTCATTGAGTGCAAAAAAATAAATGTTCTTTTAAGGTAGGGTTGTTGTATATCAAATGAAAGGTCATGATGTGTACATTTCAAATAGCAAATTCCTGACCTCCAAAAATTAGTAAGATAGGGTTATTGAGTGCAAAAATCAAACTTTCTAGAATATGGCGTTGTCGCATATCAAATGAAAGCTCATCTACTCTATGTTACATATATAATAATTCCGATCTCAAAAATGTAGGCGGATGAGGTCATTAAGTGATAAAAGTAAAAAGTTTCAGAAGGTATGCTTGTCGTATATCAAACGAAAGGTCGTACAAAGTACATTATGAAAGCATCACTTTTACAGGAAAGACCTTTCAATTGTTTTACAAACAATTGAGATACTAGTTATACATGTTATTAGTCATATGGTAACTTTATTTGGTATATTGGTTCCTTGCAACGTCCACATGTCCGTAAGACCTGCCAACTATTCCGATTTTCGCGGTATCATCCCGATGTTTATCCCTCAACCCGAATCCCGATATCGGGATTGTAAAATTAGTCAAACTCCCGATTTACCCGAAAAAATTGTTGTTTACCTGGGGACATATTATGACAAGTTAACGACCCTACGCTAATTAACAGTCACAACAGGTGTCATAATTACTGGTTGTATGTAATCAGATTACCCGAATGGGTCGTAACAGTCCTCAAAATTAATTTGTATACACAAATTTGGTCAAACAGCCTTTCAATTTTAATCAATTTTATATCATACTAGCACAATTTGCAACATTTGCCGTTGTTCCACAACAAAATCATAATTAATTGAAAGTTGAGAACTGTAATGAACTCTCAAGAAAACATCGTTTATCTTGAAATCCGTTTAATTTTTGAAACCAGACGACGAATGTCTGTTGATGCAGCTGACATTATAACAGGTACAGTTTATCAATTTTAGGTTCTCAAAGCTAATAAAAATAATGAAAAGCTTTGAAAATACAATATAGGTGATGAAATGTTTGCTCGTCTTGGTAATTGATTGGTTAGAAGATCAGATATTTTTGCATACAGTGGAACATACATATTTAATTCTAAATAATCGATAAAAAGATTTCAGTTTTTACTGCCTGTTGTAAAATTATCAAAACATAAGATACGAGGTTTTTGCATAACACCGACGATATGTTTCTTTTTTCATCAAAGAAATACTTGAAAATAAAGAAAAATTATGATAAATAGATAAGAGTTAGATTTATTTTTAAATTTTTAAATTTGTACTTAAAAATATAGGAAAATTATGATAAATAAACAAATTATTTATTAAAACATCGGGTCTGACCACATGCAGCTGAAAGTAAACGATGTCCTCCAGAGAATGAAAGTTCGCTGCACAAATGAGCTAAAACCAATTCCAACCATCTACGAGGAAGAACTAGTTAAACTCAGAACAGATGACTGGAACAACACACAAGAACTTGTAGAGAACATTCCAACTTTTCCATCTAGCAAGTTCACAATGTATAACAAACGAAAGAAGAACCTTCCAGTTTTTTCCAAAAACTATTGATCTAATCAACATAGATGGCATTTGGACTTACAACCAAAGGTGTTCCATTCCTGCTAAAAGACGATAACACAGTAGGGCGTATGCTGATCTTCAGTACACAAAAAGAATCTAACACACTTATCAGTTGCAGATATCATATATGGTAATGGTACATTTTACACCTGTCCAAGTCTATTCTTCCAACTGTACACTTTTCACGCAATGGTTGACGGAGCAATATACCCACTCGTACACAGTTTACTTCCAGCCAAGAGTGAACTAGTCTATACAGGGTTCCTGACTCTACTTAAAGATCTCTGCCACCAACACCATTTACAACTTCAGCCTAACACTATCTTCCTGGATTATGAAGTCGCCATCCAAAATGCAGCATACTCAGTATTTCCTGACATCAACGCAAAAGGCTGTTTCTTCCACTACACGCAATGCATCTGGAGAAAAGCACAAGAAACAGGTCTCCAGGTTCCATACAAGAATGACGACAATATTCACCAACGAGTACGTCGTGCTGCTGTACTTCCACTGATATAAATACCCTTTGCTGAGGTTGAAGATGTGTGGTTTAATGCCCTAACAGACATAGACCAGATCGATACCAACACTAACTACACAGCCTTTACAGACTATGTAACAACATACTGGGTTGAACAGAACAGTCATCTTTGGAACCACTACTTAACACAAGGACCAAGGACAACAAATCATATAGAAGAATGGCACAGCAAAATGAAGAAACATGTCACCCATGCACATCCAAACATCTTTGAACTGATTAAACTTCTTAAACATGACTCATGAGGAAGCATTCAACGCCATGACTATGATCCAGTATGCAGCAGGTGGGAAAAGAGCAGCCCCAAAAAGAAGTATGTAGAAATCAACATCAGATAAGACAAACGTAAGGTTAGACACCGCAACCAAGAAGTTACAACAGTACAGTTTGGTGATGCAGCCTCCCATCTTCTTCACGTAGAATAGATGGATAAACTTTAATAGAAATTCTGAATTATATACTGTGATTGTCTAATGTTTGTGCTACAATGTGTGATTTGATTTAGTGCTGTTGTATAATTTATGTTATATTATGCATGCTTGAATCCAAAGTTGATTTTGTGTTATAAAAGTAATAAAATAATTATACTTATATTTGTTTTAATTTCTTTCTTTGTTTAAAAGAAAACAGAATTCATACAGATACAAAAATGACTTATTACCTGTTCCAAAAAAACACTGGGCCGATTAACAGTTGATTAAAAAATGTTTGTACAGTATAATCCTTTGTTTGCACAAGTTTTCCTCCTATTCCCACATGAAATTTTACCTTTTCTTACCAGATTTATAAAAAGTGGGAATAGAGGGAATGAACCGCTTCGAGGAGCTTGGAATTTTCATTTGTGAAAAAATATTTAACATTCAATCATTTAGCACTCATTATTCTATTTTTTTTTATAAAATTGTTGGATTCTAAATCTTAACATGTTTGTTTTAGAAGGAAAATGAAAATACTTTATAGAGTTGTGGGGGATGCATATTACAGACTTTGAATTTCAAAAATTATGTCTTCCATTAACATTTTTTTTAAAAAGGACAAAACATATGTTTCGAGAACCCCTACCCCCAACAAAAAATTAGCTGTCACACGGGCAGAATTCTGTTGCATACCGAGTAAGATTGTGACTATGTTGGTTAATCTAATTCAGTACAGTTTTCCATATATAGTTTACATACCAACACTGTGGTGGAGAATTATATTCCTGGATTGTAAAATAGCAGAACACAATCGCGGTCTATATCTTTATTCAAATATACAAATATTTAGACAAGAAAGTGATGTATTAGTAATATTATTCTTTTAAATTGAGATAATTATGTATTGTATTGTAATATTCCAACTGTTTTAAAAAATACTGAACATTTTTTGTATAATTTTTTTTTTTCAACTTTGGCAAATAAGGGAAGCAATTCATATAACCTTAATTTTACTACAATTTTTTTTATTAAATACACCACTTTCTGCGAATATATTTTTGTATAATTTTAGTATTTTGTTCATAGAAAGAAACAGACTTGATTTTCAAAGAAATACTTTGTGTTGCAATTAGTTGCAGGTTGTTCACTAAATTGACTAGACTAAGTGGTGTAATAGTACAACATAAGAAGGAACTATAAAAATCAGTTGAAAAAGGCTTAACTCAGCCAATGGTTACAAATAGAAATACATCTAACAAAAACAAGTGGACCTGGTACTTGTACATCCCAACAACAAAAATTGTTCAGCTGTTTCATTCTTAAATACTTATAAAACGGTCCCGTCCTAATGATAAAGACTTTAAATGAAAAATAACAGATGATTACCATGAACTATTTAAAATGTTCTTGTTTCATAGGTTGAACGAAAAGTCTTCATCCATTTAGATATCAAAAGTGGGGTTAACTGGCAAAAAAGACTAAACCAATATCTCGTCTTTCACATTGGACTGGTCTGCTTCTCGAGTGGTAAACTGTATTTTTTGTGCAATATGTTTATTCTTCGCTCATCCTGTAATGACCATTTATGTCCTGATTGTAAATGAGCATAATCCCCTTCCCTTTTACAAACTTATATGAGGATGACATGCCTTTTATGTTTAAAACATCTGAGAATAAATGATTGTCCCCATAACATAAAGAATGATGACAAAAAGGGGAGAGCATAAATATTGTAATAAAGCTGAAGTACACAGTAATTCTATGCATATTTATGTCTTATAAAAAAAAATCCTATTGACTGACTCGAATCTTTCACACAAAAATTGTGTAAATAGGCTACAAATTAAAAAAACCTTGTCCTCTTATACTTGTAAATGAAATTATTGATTATTTCAAAGAAATAATAATTTTTGTCAGTATTTTTAAAGTAATATTTTATCTGTAATTAGTTTTACGTACTTTTTAAAATGGTGAGTGAAATACTCCAGCATAACACCTTTTAACACTGATTTTAGGATTATAAGTGATACATTTCTGTTGATTTTAATGTTACACAGGGGTTCCGGATTCCAAATCATTTGATGTAACGCTGATGATCTGTTTGGTCAGACACTTGACATCTATCAGTCATCCGATCAATGGATTTGACAGTCTACCACTACCAGGGGAGATAACTCCAGGATCTGATCTAGCCAGGATAAAATGTTACAGGAATAAACTAGCTCATCATGATAGTAATACAATAGATACTGCTTATTTCAATACAGCTTGGAGGGATATATCAGATGTAAGTGTGTTTCTACAATATTGATACGTTCATTTATATTTGACATGTTGGACAATGATGTCATTTTTTAGAACATTTCAGTGTTTATATACGACTGCAAAAATTATTTGTTATCATATTCTCTTGACCATACTGTAACTGTCTGTCCGTCCATCCATTTACAATACTCAGAGACTGTTTGACAGATAACTTGTATACTTGGTAGGATTATTTGTTATCATATTTCATTGACCACTGTGAAAGTACTTTTATTCCTGGGGTACCAATTTTCATGGTTTTCGTGGATGACTTTATTGTCCAAATCAAGACATGGAAAGATCCCTGTCGGTAGTTTTTACTACTGATATAATCTTGAGAATATAATGAATAACGCCAAATCTGAGAATATTTTAATAGCAGTCACAGAACTTCAACCACATGCAGGATTATACTCATTTAATCTTTAATAACCTAAACTGTACAACTTTTAATCTTTTAATTTCTCATAAAAAAATATTTTTGATCGATGAAAGTCAGATTTCTGGTATTGATATGCTAGTATGATAAAGTATTCATTTCATATCCTCATAGTGCTTGTACATATGGGAAATAATAATTTCATGCTGGGCTTGATTTTGATAAGAATTATTTCAAAATTTAAGATACGTTTATAGCATTTTTTTATGTTACTATTTTCTTTAGGTGACATATTTTTGGCCTAATTAACACCTTTGATGGTCTTTAATCTGTTGATCACTTTATCATGGGTTAATAAATTAGTGTTATCACTTCAATTTACAGGGGTCAATGTTTACTTTGCAATTTCCACCATTCAAGACATTTGTAACCTTCATTTCTAAAGGCTTTAATTTTCATTTTTTTTTTAGAAAACTAAAATCCACAAATTAAAAAACCCACGAACATGTAAATATTGCTCAATCCACGAAAATTGATAACCAAGAATTAAAGAACTTTCACAGTATACTATACTGTCTGTCCGGCCATCCATTTACAATACTCAGAGAGCGTTTGACAGATAGCTTGCATTACTTAGTAGGATTATTTGTTAGTACATTCCCTTGACCATACCATGCATACTGTACTGTCTGTCTGTCCGTCCATCCATTCACAATACTCAGAGACCGTTTGACAGATAACTTGAATACTTGGTAGGATTATTTGTTAGCATATTTCCTTGACCATACTGTACTGTCTATCTGTCCGGCCATCCATTCACAATACTCAGAGACCGTTTGACAGATAGCTTGAATACTTGGTAGGATTATTTGTTATCATATTCCCTTGACCATGCTGTACTGTCTGTCTGTCCATCCATTCACAATACTCAGAGACCGTTTGACAGATAGCTTGCAATACTTGTAGGATTATTTGTTATCAATTCCCTTGACCCATGACTGTACTGTCTGTCTGTCCCATCCATTCACAATACTCAGAGACCGTTTGACAGATAACTTGCATGCTTGGTAGGATTAAATGTTACATATTCCTTGACCATGCTGTATCTGTCGTCCATCCATTCACAATACTCAGAGACCGTTTGGGACAGATAGCTTGAATACTTGGTAGGATTATTTGTTATCATATTCCCTTGACCATGCTGTACTGTCTGTCTGTCCACCCATTCACAATACTCAGAGACCGTTTGACAGATAGCTTGAATACTTGGTAGGATTATTTGTTATCATATTCCCTTGACCATGCTGTACTGTCTGTCTCGTCCATCCATTCACAATACTCAGAGACCGTTTGACAGATAGCTTGAATACTTGGTAGGATTATTTGTTATCATATTCCCTTGACCATGCTGTACTGTCTGTCTGTCCATCCATTCACAATACTCAGAGACCGTTTGACAGATAGCTTGAATACTTGGTAGGATTATTTTGTACAATTCCCTTGACCATACATGTACACTGTCTGTCTTGTCCATCCATTCACAATACTCAGAGACCGTTTGCAGATAACTTGCATGCTTGGTAGATTAAATGTTATCATATTCCATTGACCATACTGTACTGTCCTTCCATCCATTCACAATACTCAGAGACCTTTGACAGATAGCTTGATACTTGGTAGGATTATTGTTATCATATTCCATTGACCATGCTGTACTGTCCGTCTGTCCATCCATTCACAATACTCAGAGACCGTTTGACAGATAGCTTGAATACTTGGTAGGATTATTTGTTATCATATTCCTTGACCATCTGTACTGTGTCCATCCATTCACGAATACTCAGAGACCGTTTGACAGATAGCTTGAATACTTGGTAGGATTATTTGTTATCATATTCCCTTGACCATACTGTACTGTTCTCCATCATTCAATACTCAGAGACCGTTTGACAGAACTTGAATACTTGTAGGATTATTTGTTACATATTTCCATTGAACATATTGTACTGTCTGTCTGTCCATCCATTCACAATACTCAGAGACGTTTGACAGATAAGCTTGATACTTGGTAGGATTATTTGTTATCATATTCCTTGACCATACTGTACTGTCTGTCTGTCCATCCATTCAGAATACTCAGAGACCGTTTGACAGATAGCTTGAATACTTGGTAGGATTATTTGTTATCATATTCCCTTGACCATGCTGTACTGTCTGTCTGTCCATCCATTCACAATACTCAGAGACCGTTTGACAGATAGCTTGAATACTTGGTAGGATTATTTGTTATCATATTCCTTGACCATGCTGTACTGTCTGTCTGTCCATCCATTCACAATACTCAGAGACCGTTTGACAGATACTTGAATACTTGGTAGGATTATTTGTTAGTATATTCCTTGACCATACTGTACTGTCTTCCCATCCAATTCACAATACTCAGAGACCATTTGACAGATAACTTGCATACTTGGTAGAATTAAATGTTATCATATTCCATTGACCATACTGTACTGTCGTCTGTCCATCCATTCACAATACTCAGAGACCGTTTGACAGATAGCTTGCATACTTGGTAGGATTATTTGTTATCATATTCCCTTGACCATAGCTGTACTGTCTGTCTGTCCATCCATTCACAATACTCAGAGACCGTTTGACAGATAGCTTGAATACTTGGTAGGATTATTTGTTATCATATTCCTTGACCATACTGTACTGTCTGTCTGTCCATCCATTCACAATACTCAGAGACCGTTTGACAGATAGCTTGAATACTTGGTAGGATTATTTGTTATCATATTCCTTGACCATACTGTACTGTCTTCTGTCATCCATTCACAATACTCAGAGACCGTTTGACAGATAGCTTGAATACTTGTAGGATTATTTGTTATCATATTCTCTTGACCATATTGTACTGTCTGTCTGTCCATCCATTCACAATACTCAGAGACCGTTTGACAGATAAGCTTGAATACTTGGTAGGATTATTTGTTATCATATTCCTTGACATGCTGTACTGTCTGTCTGTCCATCCATTCACAATACTCAGAGACCGTTTGACAGATAGCTTGAATACTTGGTAGGATTATTTGTTATCATATTCCCTTGACCATGCTTGTACTGTCTGTCTGTCCATCCATTCACAATACTCAGAGACCGTTTGACAGATAGCTTGAATACTTGGTAGGATTATTTGTTATCATATTCCTTGACCATCTGTACTGTCTGTCTGTCCATCCATTCACAATACTCAGAGACCGTTTGACAGATAACTTGAATACTTGGTAGGATTATTTGTTATCATATTCCCTTGACCATACTGTACTGTCGTCTGTCCATCCATTCACAATACTCAGAGACCGTTTGACAGATAGCTTGAATACTTGGTAGGATTATTTGTTATCATTTTCCCCTTGACCATGCTGTACTGTCTGTCTGTCCATCCATTCACAATACTCAGAGACCGTTTGACAGATAGCTTGATACTTGGTAGGATTATTTGTTATCATATTCCCTTGACCATGCTGTACTGTCTGTCTGTCCATCCATTCACAATACTCAGAGACCGTTTGACAGATAAGCTTGAATACTTGGTAGGATTATTTGTTAGCATATTCCATTGACCATACTGTACTGTCTGCTGTCCATCCATTCACAATACTCAGAGACCAGTTTGACAGATACTTGATACTTGGTAGGATTAAATGTTATCATATTCCATTGACCATACTGTACTGTCCGTCTGTCCACCATTCACAATACTCAGAGACCGTTTGACAGATAGCTTGAATACTTGGTAGGATTATTTGTTATCATATTCCCTTGACCATGCTGTACTGTCTGTTGTCCATCCATTCACAATACTCAGAGACCGTTTGACAGATAAGCTTGATACTTGGTAGGATTTTTGTTATCATATTCCTTGACCATGCTGTACTGTCTGTCTGCCATCCATTCACAATACTCAGAGACCGTTTGACAGATACTTGAATACTTGGTAGGATTATTTGTTAGCATATTTCCTTGACCATTCTGTACTGTCTATCTGTCGGCCATCCATTCACAATACTCAGAGACCGTTTGACAGATAGCTTGAATACTTGGTAGGATTATTTGTTATCATATTCTCTTGACCATATTGTACTGTCTGTCTGTCCATCCATTCACAATACTCAGAGACCGTTTGATAGATCGCTTGAATACTTGGTAGGATTATTTGTTATCATATTCCCTTGACATGCTGTACTGTCTGTCTGTTCATCCATTCACAATACTCAAAGACCGTTTGACAGATAGCTTGCATTACTTAGTGGATTATTTGTTAGTACATTCCCTTGACCATACCATGCATACTGTACTGTCTGTCTGTCCGTCCATCCATTCACAATACTCAGAGACCGTTTGCCAGATAACTTGCATGCTTGGTAGAATTAAATGTTATCATATTCCATTGACCATACTGTACTGTCCTTCCATCCATTACAATACTCAGAGACCATTTGACAGATAACTTGCATACTTGGTAGGATTAAATGTTATCATATTCCATTGACCATACTGTACTGTCCGTCTGTCCATCCATTCACAATACTCAGAGACCGTTTGACAGATAGCTTGAATACTTGGTAGGATTATTTGTTATCATATTCTCTTGACCATACTGTACTGTCCATCCATTCACAATACTCAGAGACCGTTTGACAGATAGCTTGAATACTTGGTAGGATTATTTGTTATCATATTCTCTTGACCATACTGTACTGTTCATCCATTCACAATACTCAGAGACGTTTGACAGATAGCTTGAATACTTAGTAGGATTATTTGTTATCATATTTTCTTGACCATATTGTACTGTCTGTCTGTCCATCCATTCACAATACTCAGAGACCGTTTGACAGATAACTTGCATACTTGGTAGGATTATTGTTATCATATTCCCTTGACCATGCTGTACTGTCTGTCTGTCCATCCATTCACAATACTCAGAGACCGTTTGACAGATAACTTGAATACTTGGTAGGATTATTTGTTAGCATATTTCCTTGACCATACTGTAATGTCTATCTGTCCGGCCATCCATTCACAATACTCAGAGACCGTTTGACAGATAGCTTGAATACTTGGTAGGATTATTTGTTATCATATTCCCTTGACCATGCTGTACTGTCTGTCTGTCCATCCATTCACAATACTCAGAGACCGTTTGACAGATAGCTTGCATTACTTAGTAGGATTATTTGTTAGTACATTCCCTTGACCATACCATGCATACTGTACTGTCTGTCTGTCCGTCCATCCATTCACAATACTCAGAGACCGTTTGCCAGATAACTTGCATGCTTGGTAGGATTAAATGTTATCATATTCCCTTGACCATGCTGTACTGTCTGTCTGTCCATCCATTCACAATACTCAGAGACCGTTTGACAGATAGCTTGAATATTTGGTAGGATTATTTGTTATCATATTCCCTTGACCATGCTGTACTGTCTGTCTGTCCATCCATTCACAATACTCAGAGACCGTTTGACAGATAGCTTGAATACTTGGTAGGATTATTTGTTATCATATTCCCTTGACCATGCTGTACTGTCTGTCTGTCTGTCCATCCATTCACAATACTCAGAGACCGTTTGACAGATAGCTTGAATACTTGGTAGGATTATTTGTTATCATATTCCCTTGACCATACTGTACTGTCTGTCTGTCCATCCATTCACAATACTCAGAGACCGTTTGACAGATAACTTGCATGCTTGGTAGCATTAAATGTTAGCATATTCCATTGACCATACTGTACTGTCCCTCCATCCATTCACAATACTCAGAGACAGTTTGACAGATAGCTTGAATACTTGGTAGGATTATTTGTTATCATATTCCCTTGACCATGCTGTACTGTCTGTCTGTCCATCCATTCACAATACTCAGAGACCGTTTGACAGATAGCTTGAATACTTGGTAGGATTATTTGTTATCATATTCCCTTGACCATGCTGTACTGTCTGTCTGTCCATCCATTCACAATACTCAGAGACCGTTTGACAGATAGCTTGAATACTTGGTAGGATTATTTGTTATCATATTCCCTTGACCATGCTGTACTGTCTGTCTGTCCATCCATTCACAATACTCAGAGACCGTTTGACAGATAGCTTGCATTTCTTAGTAGGATTATTTGTTAGTACATTCCCTTGACCATACCATGCATACTGTACTGTCTGTCTGTCCGTCCATCCATTCACAATACTCAGAGACCGTTTGACAGATAACTTGCATGCTTGGTAGGATTAAATGTTAGCATATTCCATTGACCATACTGTACTGTCCGTCCATCCATTCACAATACTCAGAGACCGTTTGACAGATAGCTTGAATACTTGGTAGGATTATTTGTTATATTCCCTTGACCATGCTGTACTGTCTGTCTGTCCATCCATTCACAATACTCAGAGACCGTTTGACAGATAACTTGAATACTTGGTAGGATTAATTGTTAGCATATTTCCTTGACCATACTGTACTGTCTATCTGTCCGGCCATCCATTCACAATACTCAGAGACCGTTTGACAGATAACTTGAATACTTGGTAGGATTATTTGTTAGCATATTCCTTGACCATATTGTATTTATTTTTTTTAGAACATTTCAGTGTTTTTATACGACTGCAAAAATTATTTGTTATCATATTCCCTTGACCATACTGTACTGTCTATCTGTCCATCCATTCACAATAAATAGAGACCGTTTGACAGATAACTTGAATACTTGGTAGGATTATTTGTTAGCATATTTCCTTGACCATACTGTACTGTCTGTCTGTCCATCCATTCACAATACTCAGAGACCGTTTGACAGATAACTTGAATACTTGGTAGGATTATTTGTTAGCATATTTCCTTGACCATACTGTACTGTCTATCTGTCCGGCCATCCATTCACAATACTCAGAGACCGTTTGACAGATAACTTGAATACTTGGTAGGATTATTTGTTAGCATATTCCTTGACCATATTGTATTTATTTTTTTTAGAACATTTCAGTGTTTTTATACGACTGCAAAAATTATTTGTTATCATATTCCCTTGACCATACTGTACTGTCTATCTGTCCGGCCATCCATTCACAATACTCAGAGACCGTTTGACGGATAACTTGAATACTGTAAATTCAGAAATTATTGCGTGCATTTATTATTGTGATTTTGTCATTTTACACTTGAATGCGACTTTAATTTTTACGATTTTGAGAAAAGTCATGCTTAATTCAGTTAAAATATTACAAAATGCGAGTTTTAATTATTGCGTTTACAACTCAGTCGCATTATTCGCAATAATAAAAACCTCGCAATAATTTCTGAATTTACAGTACTTGGTAGGATTATTTGTTATCATATTCTCTTGACCTTATTTTACTGTCTGTTTGATTTGATTTTTTATGCGAGTTTATGGACCTGGAATTTGTTTTTTGTTCTATTTTTTACATAAATAAGGCCGTTAGTTTTTCTCGTTTGAATTGTTTTACATTGTCTTATCGGGGCCTTTTATAGCTGACTATGCGGTATGGGCTTTGCTCATTGTTGAAGGCCGTACGATGACCTATAGTTGTTAATGTTTGTGTCATTTTGGTCTTTTGTGGATAGTTGTCTCATTGGCAATCATACCACATCTTCTTTTTTATATTTGACCTTTTTAGTTTTCGCACTCTAATTTTAGTAAAAAAGAAAAGAAATCTATGAAATTTTAACACAAGGTTTATGACCACAAAAGGAAGGTTGGGATTGATTTTGGGAGTTTTGGTCCCAATATTTTAGGAATAAGGGGCCAAAAAGGGCCCAAATAAGCATTTTCTTGGTTTTCACACTATAACTTTAGTTTAAGTAATTTGAAATCTATAAAATTTTGACACAAGGTTTATGACCACAAAAGAAAGGTTGGGATTATTTTTTGGGAGTTTTTGTTCCAACAGTTCAGGAGTTAGGGGCCTAAAAAGGGCCCAAATAAGCATTATTCTTAGTTTTCGTACAATAACTTTAGTATATGTAAATAGAAATCAATGAAATTTAAACACAAGGTTTATGAACACAAAAGAAAGGTTGGGATTGATTTTGGGAGTTTTGGTCCCAACAGTTTAAGAATTATGGGCCAAAAAGGGGCCCAAATAAGCATTATTCTTGGTTTTCGCACCATAACTTTAGTATATATATACACCTGGAAAAAAGTATTGCAACACCAAATTGAAATTGAATTAAAAAAAACGCTCATTATTTTTTTGTGATATAATTTGGTAAAATAGAACTAGTTAAACATTATTTAAGTAACGCCTGAGTTTAATCAATAAATATCGACTCGATAAGTTTTTATCTGCACATGCAGCTACTGTACCCGTAAACAGCAAAAAAGATGTTTTGATCCTCATTGTTTTCAGCACTTTAAATAACCAAGTTTTTAAAATTATGTGATTGACACCTTATAATGGGTCCTTGACAACTCTTAACTGCAGCAAGATGGCAGATTATCAGCAGAAGAGAAGCAGGGATGTCGCTGTAACAACTGCACGCAGTGTTGGTCATCACCATTCCACTAAAGTCGTTTTGAGAATAAAAATCAGGCAATAAACGCTGTAAAATACCTTCCGAGATAATGAAGACCCCCTATACCATTTGCTAGAGAAAATCAAGCATAATGAAGGTTGGTCAGAAGGAAACCCATTGCATACAAGACAATCCTAAAATGAGAGTGGTGGCCATACAAGAGCCTTTTGACAAGAACTGTTCGAGATTAACTCATCGCTACTGGTTACCGTGCGATAATACCATTTCGGAGACCTTTGCTAACGAGCAGACTTACAGTTTTCCGTATCCAATGTTGTGCAGAGCTCGCCAAAGTTGGAAATTAGCATCGTGGAGGAAGATCCAATGTTCAAATGGAATTTGGTTCATCTTCCTTGGTCCGATTGTAGCCCGGCTTTGAACCATATTGAGCTTATATGGGACACTATTGGGCGGAAAGTGAGCGAAAGAACACCCCAATTCAAACACAACATGAAATAAACAATTCCCTTCATCAGAAATGGTTGCTGCTACCTCAGCAACAAATTAGTCGATTTATGGCTGGAATCAGAAGACGTTAAGATGCGGTTATCCGTTTGAATGGAGGCTGCGCACAAAGTACTAATTCTTTGGCGTATAACGATCAAATGGAGGCTGCGCACAAAGTACTAATTCTTTGGCGTATAACGATCAACCATGATGTGAACAGTCATCTGAAGATTAATTTTGAAATGTCTACAGTGAAACGTGTCAAATGCGTTTTTTTTGTACAAAAAACACTTCATTTTGTAATTAAAATTGTGGTTATATAAATCATTTTTTTTTTTAAACATTTTTTGTTCGTTTCAATTCCAATGTTATCGTGAAATATGTTTCAATAATAATATACACATATTTCATTATATTCCATAAAAAAAAGAGGCTGATTTTTCAAATTTAAAAAAAACAAGGTGTTGCAATACTTTTTTCCATGTGTATATAAGTAAATAGAAATCTATGAAATTTAAACACAAGGTTTATGACCATAGAAAGAAGGTTGGGTTTGATTTTGGGAGGTTCGGTCCCAACAGTTTAGGAAAAAGGGGCTCAAAGGGTCCAAAATTAAACTTTGTTTGATTTCATTAAAAATTGAATAATTGGGGTTCTTTGATATGCCAAATCTAACTGTGTATTTAGATTCTTAATTTTTGATCCCGTTTTCAAATTGGTCTATACATTAAGGTCCAAAGGGTCCAAAATTAAACTTAGTTTGATTTGAACAAAAATTGAATCCTTGGGGTTCTTTTGATATGCTGAATCTAAAAATGTACTTAGATTTTTTATTATTGGCCCAGTTTTCAAGTTGGTCAAAATTGGGGTCCAAAATTAAACTTTGTATGATTTCATCAAAAATTGAATAATTGGGGTTCTTTGATATGCCAAATCTAACTGTATGTAGATTCATAATTTTTGGTCCCGTTTTCAAATTGGTCTACATTAAAGTCCAAAGGGTCCAAAATTAAACTAAGTTTGATTTTAACAAAAATTGAATTCTTTTAGGCTTTTTTGATATGCTGAATCTAACCATATACTTAGATTTTTGATTATGGGCCCAGTTTTCAAGTTGGTTCAAATCAGGATCCAAAATTATAATATTAAGTATTCAGCAATAGCAAGAAATCTTCAATTGCACAGTATTGTGCAATAGCAAGCAATTTTCAATTGCACAATATTGCGCAATAGCAAGAAATCTTTAATTGCACAGTATTGTGTAATAGCAAATATTTTCAATGGCACAGTATTGCACAATAGCAAGAAATATCTAATTGCACAATGTGCAATAGCAAGAAATTGTCAATTGGAGTTATCTTTCTTTGTCCAGAATAGTAGTTAAATCAACTTTAATCATTGTTTTATACAATGTATATTCACTTTTACTACCAACTGATAAATTAAAACAATCTTTGAATTGAGATCAGTTTTGGAAAAGGAAAAAGGGGGATGTGAAAAAAATTGGGGGGGGGGGGGGGGGGGGGGGTTAAATTTTTCTCATTTCAGATTTCATAAATAAAAAGAAATTTCTTCAAACATTTTTTTGAGAGGATTAATATTCAACAGCATAGTGAATTGCTCAAAGTCAAAAAAAATATTTTAAGTTCATTAGACCACATTCATTCTGTGTCAGAAACCTATGCTGTGTCAACTATTTAATCACTATCCAAATTTAGAGCTGAATCCATATGCGTCCATACTTGCCCTAACTGTTCAGGGTTCAACCTCTGCGGTCGTATATAACTGCGCCCTGCGGAGCATCTGGTTAGACAACTGTAACACAATGAATCATTGTGAACTGTATTCCTCTGCGACTATTCAACAAAAAGCTTTCATGCTTGGTAGGATTGTTCTCCGTTATGTGTAGTTGGCCATCTTATATGGACATGTTGATTGGATGATTTTAATATGACCATTTTATCGACCGCAAAAGACAAAGACACATTGGTTTTCGCACTATAACTTAAGTTTAACTGATGGATCTTTATGAAATTTTACCATAAGGTTAAATACCACAAAAGGAAGGCTGGGATTGATGTTGGGGGTTATGATACCAACAGTTAAGGAATTAGGAGCCAAAAAGGGGCAAAAAATAAGCATTTTTGTAACTTTCAGACAAAAACTTGTGTGTTACTATAACTTAAGTTTAACTGATGGATCTTTATGAAATTTTACCACAAGGTTCCATATCACAAAGGGAATGCTGGGATGGATTTTGGGGTTAGTTGCCTCAAAATTTAAGGAATTAGTGGCCAAAAAGGGGCAAAAAACAAGCATTTTTTGGAAAAAAAATTTGGTCGTATATTGGTATCACATTGGCGTCGTTGTCGTCTGTAGTCGTCGTCGTAGTTGGCGTCCGAAGACATTTGGTTTTCGCACTCTAACTTCAGTAAAAGTAAATAGAAATCTATGAAATTTAAACACAAGGTTTATGACCATAAAAGGAAGGTTGGCATTGATTTTGGGTATTTTGGTCCCAACAGTTTAGGAAAAAGGGGCCAAAAAGGGCCCAAATAAGCATTTTTCTTGGTTTTTGCACAATAACTTAAGTAAAAGTAAACAGAAATCTATTAAATTTTAACATAAGGTCTATGACCACCAAAGGAAGGTTGGGATTGGGAGTTTTAGTCAAAACATTTTAGGAATTAGGGGCCAAAAACAGGTCCCAAATAAGCATTTTTCTTGGTTTTTGCACAATTACTTTAGTATAAGTTAATAGAAATCTTATGAAATTTTAACACAAGGTTTTTGACCACAAATGAAGGTTTGGGTTGATTTTGGGAGTTTTGGTCCCAACGAATTAAGGAACAAAAGGGTCCAAAATTATACTTTGTTTGATTTCATCAAAAAATGAATTATTGGGGTTCTTTGATATTCCAAATCTAACTGCAGTGTATTCAGATGGGTCAATATCTTTAATTGTTTTTACATAGGCGGTAATGGTAACGTTTTTTCCTGTAGATCAGTCCATATCGTAAACTTGGATATGTATGATAGCTCAATTCGAAGCTGTGACATTTTCACATATATGGTTAAATTTTCGGGGTACGAAGTGAGATTTCTTTTTCCGTAAATTAGCAAACCCCGAACATCCTTTTGTGATGCGGCTCCTTATGGTAAAATATCCCCTTTTTAACACAATAAGGCCAGACTTTTTTTCGTAATATATAGGGATAGTAGATCTTCCCATGGATAGAAAACAAGTGCCTGTGGTCGACTGGACCAATTTTGCACTTTTATTTTTTTTTATTTTGCCCCCTCGACCCTTATTTTTTACAAATTTTCTCGTTAAACAGATAAAATAAAAAGTCTGGCCTAAGTTATTTGAAAATTTAATACTTTGAACACATTCAATAGCTCCTTAGTTTTAACACATTTATTCTATGTTCCTCTACTTTCCTAATCACCACAAATAATTAAGTTCAGTCATTTGTTAAAAATAGAAACATGTCCAATATCACTACACAGAGATTTTTTTTTTACACGTGACTTAGAGTTCCTCATTTCGAGGCGCATTAGGGATGTTGTCCCATATTGAAATCCATAGTTCTGATTTTTCCAAATATTTTATGTGATCATCATCGGTATGACATTCTGATAAATCTGTGTATTTTTGTCCATTTCTTTAAAAAAATAAAGTTGTTTCAGCACTTATAATGGCAATGACACTTTTATCACTATATTCATTTATTTTTAATACAATGTGTATGTATAATTAATTTCTTCCAGTATAACTTCACTAGTCAAAAGAAGGACAAAACATCTGAATGTAACCTTAAATACAATACACAGACCCTGTTAAATCATTCAATAAAATTTTCTGGTGCGGAAAAGTGCATTTTGACAGAGAAATGATGCAAAAATGAAGATTTCATAAAAAAAACACCAAAATAATAATTATTCTAGCCGGTGGAAACCTGGTATTTTATACTGTAGAAACCACTATAAGCTACTGTAAAAGTCATTTGAATCATATAATTAGAGTGCAATGAAGTGCAAATTTTCAAAACTTGTTCTTTCACATAATTCTATTTGAGAGAAAATGTTTTTTACATGTATTTCAGTGAAAATCTTTTATCAGTGAGAAATCGACATGAGGTTTTAAAGGAAACATTGTGACATCACACGTGATATGGGGTCATTAAATAACGATATATCAAAATAATGCTAATTATAGTTTGCAGTGTTACATGAGGAACAGTTGCCACAAGGTTTAACTTGAAATATGGAGTCGAAAAGATCAGTAACCAAGCATTTTCATAATACCAAGACCATAGCAACAGATTTCATATCAGTATATTTTTAACATACCGACTGTAATTTCTATTGCATAAATACCATAAATAAACTATTTAGAGCTTGCCAAATAAAACAAAATGCGTACCAGTTATTCAGGACTTTTTAAAACCTCTAGTTTGCCATCTCAGATTAAAAAGTAATGATATGTCTGGAACTGAAATATGACAAAAAAATTACTCAGGCTGTGTTATTATTTGGTTTAGATACATAAGTATTATTGAGAAAGCAAAAATCAAATTCTTGAAAGAAAAATCCTTCTCCCTTGTGGCTTATCAACCTTCATTTAAATCTTTTATATTAGAAGCAATGAGTGGTAGCTAACTAGCTTAATAGTTGAAAGGTGCAGCAATATTGTTTTCAAAAGGTTTGACCCCCCTTTTTCACTGAGAAAAGACAATATCTTGTGATTTGCTAGTGTGCATTAGAAATAATAATTCATGATTTTATTAATACATGTACATGTGTGTCTGTTTATTCATTTGCATATGATATCTGCTGACCAGGGGTCAAATTATTGGATAAAAGCACATGCGATGATGTATCTCACTTTACTCGTATGAAGTGTGTTATCTCCCTTGATTATCAGTTATTCCTGAAAACCGGAGTGATAATTACATAACAAAGACTGTATTGTGTCATGTTTACTTACAGCTAAAACTATTATGTTAGTTCATGCCTTTTTCAATTAATAAACAAATTCCTTTCGGATCTCTCGGGGGTAAACAAAGTCAGAATTGTGCCTAAAAAAAGTGTTCAGCCCCGTGCCAGTAATGCATTTTAAAAGCGAAAATTTCATTGAGTATTTGCTGGTATTTATCAATAATGCTTATCTAAAAACATCTGGGATATATAGGTATAAATAAAAAAGTACTAACCATCATTTTCACAATTTTCTCTGGTGTACAAGGTGAAATCATCCATAGATCACTCTGTAAACTTCTGATAATTTTCTTGTAAATTGGGTTAAATATCTTTAATTGTTTTTACATAGGCGGTAATGGAAACGTGTTTTCCTGTAGATCAGTCCATATCGTAAACTTGGATATGTATGATAGCTTGTTTCGAAGCTGTGACATTTTCACATATGTGGTTAAATTTTCGGGGTCCGAAGTGAGATTACTTTTTCCGTAAATTAGCAAACCCCCAACATCCTTTTGTGATGTGGCTCCTTGTGGTAAAATATCCCCTTTTTATACGACCGCAAAAATTTTAATTTTTCGTCGTATTTTGCTATCACGTTGGCGTCGTCGTCCTGCGTCGTCTTGCGTCGTCGTCGTCCGAATACTTTTAGTTTTCGCACTCTAACTTTAGAAAAAAGTGAATCTAGAAATCTATGAAATTTTAAAACAAGGTTTAAAACCACGAAAGGAAGGTTGGGATTGATTTTGGGAGTTTTGGTCCCAACACTTTAGGAATTAGGGCCAAAAAGGGCCCAAATAAGCATTTTCTTTGTTTTCGCACTATATCTTTAGTTTAAGTAAATAGAAATCTATGAAATTTTGACACAAGGTTTATGACCACAAAAGGAAGGTTGGGATTGATTTTGGGAGTTTTAGTTCAAACAGTTTAGGAATAAGTTACCAAAAAAGGGCCCAAATAAGCATTATTCTTGGTTTTCGCACAATAACTTTAGTATAAGTAAATAGAAATCAATGAAACTTAAACACAAGGTTTATGACCACAAAAGGAAGGTTGGGATTGATTTTGGGAGTTGAGGTCTGAACAGTTTAGGAATTTGGGGCCAAAAAGGGGCCCAAGTGGGCATTATTCTTGGTTTTCGCACCATAACTTTAGTATAAGTAAATAGAAATCTTTGAAATTTAAACACAAGTTTTATGACCATAAAAGGAAGGTTGGGTTTGATTTTAGGAGTGTTGGTCCCAACAGGTTTTTAGGAATAAGGGACCCAAAGGGTCCAAAATTGAACTTTGTTTGATTTCATCAAAAATTGAATAATTGGGGTTCTTTGATATGCCGGATCTAACTGTGTATGTAGATTCTAAATTTTTGGTCCCGTTTTCCAATTGGTCTACATTAAGGTCCAAAGGGTCCAAAATTAAACTTAGTTTGATTTTAACAAAAATTGAATCCTTGGGGTTCTTTTGATATGCTGAATCTAAAAATGAACTTAGATTTTTGATTATTGGCCCAGTTTTCAAGTTGGTCCAAATCGGGGTCCAAAATTAAACTTTGTTTGATTTCATCAAAAATTGAATAATTAGGGTTCTTTGATATGCCAAATCTAACTGTGTATGTAGATTCTTAATTTTTAGTCCAATTTTCTAATTGGTCTGCATTAAATACCAAAGGGTCCAAAATTAAACTAAGTTTGATTTTAATAAAAATTGAATTCTTTGGCTTTTTTGATATGCTGAATTTAATCATGTACTTAGATTTTTGATTATGGGCCCAGTTTTTAAGTTGGTTCAAATCAGGATCCAAAATTATTATATGAAGTATTGTGCAATAGCAAGACTTTTTCAATTGCACATTATTCAGCAATAGCAAGAAATCTTCAATTGCACAGTATTGTGCAATAGCAAGAAATTTTCAATTGTACAGTATTGCGCAATAGCAAGAAATCTTCAATTGCACAGTATTGTGCAATAGCAAATATTTTCAATTGCACAGTATTGCGCAATAGCAAGAAATATCTAATTGCACAATATTGTGCAATAGCAAGAAATTTTCAATTGATTGGAGTTATCTTTCTTTGTCCAGAATAGTAGTTAAAACACTTAAATCATTGTTTTATACAATACACAATGTATATTCACTTACTACCAACTGATAAATTAAAACAATCTTTACCATTCAGTGATAACAAGCACTTTTTGTTACATTTTAATATTTTATGAAATGAGTAGTTATTGTTGCAAACTCCATTAGAAATTTGAATTGAGATCAGTTTTGAAAAAAGGGGAAGGGGGATGTGAAAAATAAAATGGTGGGGGGGGTTAAATTTTTCTCATTTCAGATTTCATAAATAAAAAGAAAATGTCTTCAAACATTTTTTTGAGAGGATTAATATTCAACATCATAGTGATTGCTTAAAGACAAAAAAAAATATTTTAAGTTCATTAGACCACATTCATTCCGTGTTCAAAACCTATGCTCTGTCAACTATTTAATCACAATCCAAATTTAGAGCTGAATCCAGCTTGAATGTTGTGTCCATATTTGCCCCAACCGTTTAGGGTTCAACCTCTGTGGTCGTATAAAGCTGCGCCCTGATGAGCATCTGGTTAACACAATAAGTTATTTGAAAATTTAATACTTTGAACACATTCAATAGCTCCATAGTTTTAACACATTTATTCTATGTTCCTCTACTTTTCTAATCACCACAAATAATTAAGTTCAGTCATTTGTTAAAAATAGAAACATGTCCAATATCACTACACAGAGATTTTTTCTTTACACGTGACTTTAGAGTTCCTCATTTTGAGGCGCATTAGGGATATTGTCCCATATTCTAAATTTTTGGTCCCGTCTTCAAATTGGTCTACATTAAGGTCCAACGGTCCAAAATTAAACTTAGCTTGATTTTAACCAAAAATGAATTCTATGGGTTCTTTGATATGCTGAATCTAAACATGTACTTAGATTTTTGATTATGGGCCCAGTTTTCAAGTTGGTCCAAATCGGGTTCCAACATTATTATATTAATTAAGTATTATGCAATAGCAAGAAATTTTCAATTGCACAGTATTGCGCAATAGCAAGAAATCTTCAATTGCACAGTATTGTGCAATAGCAAGAAATCTTCAATTGCACAGTATTGTGCAATAGCAAGAAATATCTAATTGCACAATATTGCGCAATAGCAAGAAATTTTCAATTGCATAGTTTTTATGAAATATTTTTTGAAAATTGGAGTTATCTTTCTTTGTCCAGAATAGTAGTTGAATCAACTTAAATCATTGTTTTATACAATATACAATGTATATTCACTTTTACTATCAACTAATAAATTAAAACAATCTTTACCATTCAGTGATTATAAGCACTTTTTTTTACATTTTAACATTTTATAATGTATTTAAATGAGTAGTTATTGTTGCAAACTTCATTAGAAATTTGAATAGAGATCAGTTTTGGAATAAGGGAAAGGGAGGTGTGAAAAAAAATTAGAGGGGGGGGGGGGTCAATTTTTCTCATTTCAGATTTCATAAATAAAAAGAAAATTTCTTCAAACATGTTTTTGAGAGGATTAATATTCAACAGCATAGTGAATTGCTCAAAGGCAAAAACAATTTCTTAAGTTCATTAGACCACATGCATTCCGTGTCAGAAATCTATGCTGTGTCAACTAGTTAATCACAATCCAAATTTAGAGCTGAATCAAGCTTGAATGTTGTGTCCATACTCGCCCCAACCGTTCAGGGTTCAACCTCTGCGGTCATATGAAGCTGTGCCCTGCAGGGAGCATCTGGTTCTAGTTTCAGGACAATAACTTGTGTGTAAGTGTATGGAACTTTCTGAAATTGTACTCCGAGGTTCCATATCACACAGGAAAAGCTGGGTGTGAGTTTGGGGGTAATTACTCTAAAGGTTGAAATTACACACCAAACAGGATGTTAAAATTTTCAATTACACAGTATTGTGCAATAGCAAGAAATTTTCAATTACACAGTATTGCGCAATAGCAAGAAATCTTCAATTGCACAGTATTGCGCAATAGCAAGAAATCTTCAATTGCACAGTATTGTCCAATTTTTAGCTCACCTGGCCGAAAGGCCAAGTGAGCTTTTCTCATCACTTGGCGTCTGTCGTCGCCGTCCTGCGTTAACTTTTACAAAAATCTTCCTTTCTGAAACTACTGGGCCAAATTTAACCAAACTTGGCCATAATCATCAGTGGGGTATCTATTTTAAAAAATGTGTCCGGTGACCGGGCCAACCAACCAAGATGGCCACCATGGCTAAAAATAGAACATGGGGGTAAAATGCAGTTTTTGGCTTATAACTCAAAAACCAAAGCATTTAGAGCAAATCTGACATTGGGTAAAATTGGTCATCAGGTCAACATCTATCTGCCCTGGAATTTTCAGATGAACCGGATAATCGGTTGTTAGGTTGCTGCCCCTGAATTGGTAATCTTGAGGAAATTTTGCTGTTTTTTTGTTATTATTTTGAATATTATTATAGATAGAGATTAACTGTAAACAGCAATAATGTACAGGGTGCTATAAACAGTTTCGTATAAAAAACTAGGGGTTATTCCCCGACTAAAAATAGACTTGGAGGGAAGTCCCTTTTTATCAACATAGTTGGTAAAAAAGTATCATGTTTTTTATATATGATTGAAAAAAATAAGTTAATTAGCTTCAATTAAAACAGGTTGAATGATTAAAATAATTTTTAAAAATTAGATTAAATACACATGTTTTAAGGGGAGACAAACTGTAAACATCCTGTTTTTTTGGCAGTGAAAAGTGCAAAACTTATTTGCACCCACTGTAGCTCTTTTCGGAGCAGGCGAACGTAGCCTGAAGCATAAATTTTTAGAAAGACCAGGTAAAAACCTGTGAAATTCATACAGTTTTGAATATGAAAAATGTGCATGTATCATGTCTGCATGGGTGTGCACATGGCCTGATTTCATGTTTTTTATGCATAGATTAGGCAATGTTTTTCCCATTTTCTCTGGATAAAACTTTTTGGTACTATTAAAAGTACAATTTATTTTTTATTTCATTATAAACTAGAGAAAATTCTGATTCTAATGATATCTAGTTGTATACAAGTATCTTCATTAACATTAACACCACTAAGGGTCAATTATAGATGATCTCTCAAAATATGACGTCATAGAAAAAAAACTGTTGATTGCACCCACAGCAAAGTAAGAACTAAAAATAAGTCACTATGACCAAAATAGTCAATTGACCCCCTAAGGAGTTATTGCCCTTCAAAGTCAATTTTTAACAATTTTCTAAAAAATTGAAGATTTTCAATAACATTTTCCACAGAAAGTACTGTTATAGATAGAGGTAATTGTAAGCAGCAAGAATGTTTAGTAAAGTAAGATCTACAAACACATCAGCATCACCAAAACACAATTTTGTCATGAATCCATCTGTGTCCATTGTTTAATATTCACATAGACCAAGGTGAGCGACACAGGCTCTTTAGAGCCTCTAGTTAAATTGGTCTACATTTAGGTCCAAAGGGTCCAAAATCGGGGTTTGTTTGATTTCAACAAAAATGGAATATATGGGGTTCTTTGATATGCCGAATCTAACCATACAGTATTTAGATTTTTAATTTTTGGGCTCCATTATCAAATTGGTCCACATTGAGGTAAAAAAAGTTCAAAATTGAACTTTCTTTGATTTCATCAAAAATTGAATTCTTGGGATTCTTTGATATGCTGAATCTAATCATGTATTTAGATTTTGGATATTGGACCATAATAGGTAAATTAAAAAAAATAAGTTCTTAGACCACATTCATTCTGTGTCAGAAAACTATGCTGAGTTAAATATTTAATCACAATCCAAATTCAGAGCTGTATCAAGATAAAATGTTGTGTCCAAAATTGCCCCAACTGTTCAGGGTTCGACCTCTGTGGTCGTATCAAGCTGCGCCCAGCAGAGCATTTTATTAGACTATTGTTATACACTGACACCTTGTGTAGCCTATAGCTAATGACTCTAATTAATGCTACTCCTCTGATATAGTTTGACAGACAGCTCTTTAACTTGGCAGGATTCAATGTAGGTCTTTATATGAAGTTGGCTAATTATACCTACATAGGAGTTATATATGGGACTTTGACCCTTTTTTTACCATTGTTATACACTGACTGAATGACACCTTGTTGATATTTATACTATTAAACGAGAAGACCTCATTTTGTGTGTCGCTTCTCTTCTTTCCCCAATAAATTAATCATCATGCCTCTGTGTCCTTTAGGTACAGTGCATAGTCGCATTTGTCATCCATTCATATGAATATTCAGATTGAGTTATTTTGGGAGAAAAACCAGAAAAAAGGTGTCCGGATATAGTGTCCGTCATTGGACGAAATTTTAAGTCAGGTTAGACTTCCGGTTTGTGTTTTTCTGTATACCTTGAGATTATAAAGTACTAAATGGGGGCCCCTGATTACCGGCAATGCTATTTTTAGCAATTATCTCCTTAAAAGGCGTCTTTAATAAACTAATTATGGAAAAACTGCTGTTGTCTAATTGGAGCTCGATATCTATTTGTGATTTTACCGCACTTAAATATATATGGTCTCGTGGCTTTTCTTGGTGAATTTTGGCGTTTTTTACGATACCTTACGATTTCGCAGTAAATTTTCCCGAATTTTGATCAACATTAAAAAAAAAATTTCGACCCTTCATCTTAAACATTTAAGGACAAATTTGTGCTTGCATGAAACTTTATTCATAATGCTTTCCAGGGAAAAAAATACATAAATGATATAACAACCAATAACAGAGAGCCATCTATTTTTATCTCTATGTCATGTACCCTTCATAACATGGCTGCGCCCATGTAATTCTATTTGGTACATTGTAACCTTGAACATATACATACATATACTACGAATAAAGTGCATTTTCTATCTGATATCATTTTCAAGTTTTCTATCCACGGCGGTTACAGAGTTTATTAAATTATGAGAGAAGGTCTGTATAATATATCAATGACCGCCATGGATCGATTAGTAAACTGAGAATTGAAAGTAAAAAGCAATTACACTTTATTTATGGTAATGAATGTTCATTTTATACATATGAGCGCTAAATTATTCATGTGTAATTATTTAAAAGAAATGTGAATTTCGGGGGAAAAAGGAGGAGCCAGGCTAGAAAAACAATTGTCCTGTCCCAAAATACCTATAACGTTTGATACCTTTTCTGCAATTCTCCAGTCACAAAATAAGAAGATGTGGTATGATTGCCAATGAGACAGCTCTCCAAAACAGACCAATATGACACAGAAATTAACAACTATAGGTCACTGTACGGTCATCAACAATGATCAAAGCCCATACGGCAAAGTCAGCTGTTGAAGGCCCCGATATGACAATGTAAAACAATTCAAACGAGATAACTAACGGCCTTATTTCTGTGCAAAATATGAACGGAAAACAAATATGTAACACATAATAAAACGAAAACCACTGAATTACAGGCTCCTGACTTGAATGTTCATAATATACTAAATTTATGTTCATATTGAAATTAATAGAAAAAAAAATTGAGAATTTTGGAAATAAAGAATGAGGAAAAAACAAGAATGTGTCCAAAGTACACGGATGCCCCACTCGCATTATCATTTTCCATTTTCAATGGACCGTGAAATTGGGTAAAAAATCTAATTTGGCCTTAAAAGTAAAAAGATCAACCAAAAGGGAACATGTGTACTAAGTTTCAAGTTGATTGTACTTCAGCCTCATCAAAAGCTACCTTGACCAAATATTTTAACCTGAAACTCGCACTTTTAATTTCTATGTTCAGTGGACCATGAAAATGGGGTCAAAAGTTTAATTTTGTTTTAAAATAAGAAAGATCATATTATAAGGAACATGTGTACTAAGATTCAAGTTGATTGGACTTCAGCTTCATCAAAAACTACCTTGACCAAAAACTTTAACCTGAAGTGGGACGAACTGACGGACGGAAGGACGCACAGACCAGAAAACATAATGCCCCTCTACTATCGTAGGTGGGGCATAAAAAACATTTGACTTTTGATACTATGCCTAAAATTCTCCAGTCATTAAATCTTTTACAAAATTCTTCCTACAACAATTTACACACTTTCAACCATGCTATGAATGCCCGCGATTTCGCCGGTATGTTCTAGTTGATATTGACTACTAAATGCAACACTCCTCTTTGATATCATTTGACAGCAGGCTCCGACAACAAACTCTCAAACTTGTTATGATTGTGTTTGCCATCATGGGTAGTTGAACATATCCTATCGTCATGTTTTTGCAACTCTCATTTATTGGGAGTTATGGGACTTTGACTTTGTTTTTACATATATATATAAATATATGTATACCACAATGACACCATGTCTGGCCCTTTGAATCACAGCTCAAAAAACACTTTATAATGTAATCTATGATTCGTTGTACAACTTTATACTTGCACACAATTTAATCCTTGTGTAAACAGCAACTCCTATCAATCTTGATTTACAAGCAATTAAGTCCTATTAAATGAATTAAAAATGATTATTGTACATAGACACGATAAAGAATAATGTTTTGAAGCATACAAAATTATCAGATATTGAACTATTTATTTATAGGCTGTAAGTCGATTGGGAGGTCCAACACTGTATAAAGAGTGTCAAGACTTAAAGGTAAAAATCTTAGACCAGTCTAATCAGGAAATTATGTTAGAAATCAAACAATCACTTGAAGAGATGAAAGAACTGAAACTTACAGTGGAGAATTTGGGAATGGAACACTCTAGAGTGACAGAAAATCTTAGAGAGTTACAGACTTCCTACAATACTTTACAAACAGAACACTCAAAAGTTATGGAAATTGTGAAAGATCCAATACGAGAGAACATCAAAGGTACATTATGCTTATTGATACAGATAAAAGTAGACTATCAATTGACAGGATACATATTTACCTATTCTTCAATTTCTCATTATATATTTGGCAATGTTTTAATCCTACGTCACATATATTGATGGAAACAAATATTAACATTCCCTATGGAGGTAATGTGATTTTATTATAAAAAAAATCCTGAGATGGCATGGCCAACTGAAGTGACAAGGAGATAAACAATTTTGATAAATCCTAAGCATATAAACTGGACATTTCATATCTTGTATGCAGATGTATTATGATTTCAAGTTTCCATCTAAATATACTGTTTGTTGTTCTTGATCTCATTTTCTTGATCTCATTTTCTTGGTTAAGTGACTAAAACATAGACTATATTCTTCATTACAAACATAACTTAGATTTAAACTGACCACAAGCATGATACACACTTGGCTGATACACACACACCTGATGTTTGTCTCGCCTGTGAAGAAAGTCGCAGTATGGAAGACTTGGGTATGGAAATCCTGTGGGATCTACGGCATAAACTATAATAAAGCTTCATATTTCAGAATGAAGAAGACCTGGATGCTTCATACTTCATTTTAATGGTTGGGTGACTGCTTGAGAAAAAGAATTACAGTTTTCTTTTTAAGTGAAATACTCACTTATTATGAGTATAAGAATAACTATATTTGGTATATGGGTTCTTGCAACGTACACATGTCCGTCAGGTAGGGTTCCCCTGACCTCGACCTTATTCTCTGTATCAAGATCAAGGACAATGGACATATGCCAGACAAAATCTTCCTAACATAAGGTATCCGCACACAAGGTATCAAGGTTAAAATTTCATGGTAAAGTCCATATCTCAGAATATAATCGATAGGTCAACAATATATATTTGGTTTATGGAATGATTGCTTTCATGGTCCATTGGGTAATGTTTAGTTTGTATGGTTTGATCTGTTTTTCAGATACTATATAATCAATACGACCGACATATTTGATGTATGGAATGATTGTCAGTTGTGCATGTCTGTATGACAGGTTTCATCTAAACTTGACCTCATTTTCATGGTTCATTAGACAATTTTGTGTGGTTTGATTTATTTCTCAGATACTATAAGCAATATGTCAGTTATATTTAGTGAATGGAACAATCTTGAGGTGTACATATCTGTCTGGTACTGTTCATATGACCGTGACCTCATTTTCATAGTACATTGTTAATGGTAAGATGATGAGATACTAATAGTAAACCCTTCATATTACAGACTTTCAACATGAGTTCAATGATAACCTAAAACAGGCGAGACATTTCAGTGTGTGCACTCTTGTTTCTATTATTAAGAGTAATACTATCATTCATTTGGTATATACAATCCTTTTTAGGCATACATGTCCACGAGACAGGGTTTATCTCACCTTGACCTCAGATTTAACAGAATATAGGCTAACCTATAGGGGACATGTAACCTTGGAATACACATGTAACCTTGGCATACACATGTAACCTTGGCATACACATGTAAAATTGTGTGCATAGTCAGATCTCAGTAGGGTCATTATCCTTTATTCACCTCAAATTGATGTACTCAAATATAGTAAGTAAATAAAAAAGTCTTTGCTGTTATATTGGATACGTTTCATTTTTTAACAAGTGACTGAGCTTAACTATTTGTCATGTTTGTGCTTATTCAAAGAGCAGAGCATCATTAGATAAATTTGTAAAACCTATGGAGTTATTAAATGTATGCAAAGTACTAAATTTTAAAATAATTTTTTCATTGTTATTGTGTGAAAAAAAGGATTTATTACCAACAGAAGCTGCATTACAAGGGGCTTTTTAGGGTATGCTCAATTACTGAAAAATAAATATCACTTTGGACCCCGAAAATTTCACCAAACATGTGCAAATGTCTCAGCTTCGAAACAAGCCATCATACATATATAATTACATTAGATGTATGTTTCATTAAAATACTTTATTCTGATTGGCTAACTGCAAATCACGTGTTATTCCTTAAGCAATTGCATCACTCAATAAAACTTATCATTCATGATAACATGTGGTCCCACAATAAAGTGCACAGTTAAATTAAAATAAAAAAAAATATAAAATTCGTCTTTTCATGATCATAGCTTAAAGCTGTAATTATAAGTATTGAATGCTTCTTTTTGTAACTTCATAGGGTTGTAAAAGCGTTCACCGTGCGCACATTTTTAGAATACAAAATGTACTTCGGTCAACTCTTTTACACCCCAACATATAAAATTACAAAAAGAAGCATTCAACTCTTAAATGCAAGTTTGCCATATGGGCAGAGGAATTGAGTAAAAATCTACCATTATCGCCTTCCAGAAATGAATTGTTAATATTTAACAAGAAGGTCAATAACACAGCTTTTTCGTCGCCAAAACGTGTTTTACACTTTGTATAAAGGTGTATAACTGTATCAGTATATGACGCTGTTGTGTTATGACCTTAATGTGACCTTGACCTTTAACCTGATGGTCAAATTAGTTGATTTTTGGGAATATTTTTTTATTTGGCGTTTCATATTTAGTATAAGGGTTCACCAATGAGTCCACACCATGATGCATGATCATTCAATTCAAGATCAAATACTCAAGTATGTTCAGAGGAACCCAAAATCATGTATTTTAATGATTTATTTTACAATTTGTTATAATTTTTATAGAACTGATCCTTGGTTAACCAAGACATTATGTTAGTGTCTTACTAATAAGTTTATTTTTTGAGGGGTTATTTTCAGTTTCGATTGTATCAAAACAGGTAGATGTGATATGTTGGCCAATGAGACAAATATCGACAAAAGGACAACCACTGGTCAGCATCCAGTCTTCAACAATGAGTACAACCCCGCCACATTATTTATGTATGTGCCTGTCCCACCAAGTCAGGAGCCTGTAATTCAGTGGTTGTCGTTTGTTTATGTGTTACATATTTGTTTTTCGTTCATTTTTTTACATAAATAAGGCCGTTAGTTTTCTCAGTGTCATTTTACATTGTCTTAGCGGGGCCTTTTATAGCTGACTATGCGGTATGGGCTTTGCTCATTGTTGAAGACCGTACAGTGACCTATAGTTGTTAATGTTTGTGTCATTTTGGTCTTTTGTGGATAGCTGTCTCATTGGCAATCATACCACATCTTCTTTTTTATATAACAGATATTGTATGGCAAATTATATAGTAAGGAATGAAAAGGTTTTGAGATAACAAAATGTGAAACAACTTACACCATAGACTTATTTCACCATTTTATATCTGTTTTAAATGATTATGATTAATTCATATGAATATTAAGTTTTTTATGCCCCCGCCGTAGCGGATGAGGCATTAAGTTTTACCCTTGTCCGTACCGTACGTCCATACGTCCCAAAGTTTGTTTCCCGTTCTATTATTTTGGTTTGTGAAATGTAACCAAATGTTATGAAACTTTTACACAATGATTATTACCTCAAAACACAGATCAAGTTTGAATTTTGGAGGCGTCACTTTAACCGTGCTAGAGTTATGCCCTTTACAAATGGAAAAATTGCTAATTTTTTCGTTTCCGTTCTCTAACTTTAGTTTGCCTCAAATAAATGTTATGAAATTTATACACAATACTTATAACTACAAAATACAAATCAAGTTTGATTTTTGGTGGTGTCACTTTTACTGTTCTAGAGTTATGTCCCTTTCCAAAAGGAAATTTGCTGAATTTTTCGTTTCAGTTCTCTAACTTAAGTTTGCCTCAACCAAATGTTACAAAACTTATACTCAATACTTATTACTACAAAACTCAGATCAATAACAAATTTGGGTAGCATCACTTTTACCTTTCTTCAGTTGTCTCTTTGTAACTTTATATGATATGCAAGCATCTTGTGTCATATGGACACATTCCCCATTTATTTTATTTCTAATTAGCTACACTGAATATATTTTTCAGAGCTGATAAAAAAACAAATAGACGACTGGGAAAAGAAAGATAAGATGTTCGTGTCTACAAGAGCTAGTGATTATGTCATAGAACAGTTACAGGACAACAGTTGTTTGACATTAACCGCCCCATCAGGAGTTGGAAAATCATTTATTGCAAGACACACAGCACTTCTTTTAAAGAAGGAAGGGTACAATATAATACCAGTGTACTCACCAACAGACATTAGAGATTATTATCAGCCTGGTAAACAGACAGTTTTCATTGTAGATGATATTTGTGGAAATTTTACTGCCAATCAACAACAGATTGATAACTGGAAACAACTGTTACCTGTGATTAAAACAATAATGGCAGACACATGTTGTAAGATTATTGTATCTTGTAGATTACAAGTCTATAAAGATGATAAGTTTAATTGTTTGTTACCTTTTAAATCCTGTGAATGTAATTTAATATCAGATAAGTTATGTCTTACATCTGTAGAGAAAACAAATATAGCAAAAACCTATATTAGTACAAGCATGACAGACATTGATGATTTATCTTTTAAATGTGATTTTTTCCCACTCTTATGTTCCTTATATCATGAAAAAGAAGATGTAGATGTCAAAGAATATTTCAAAAATCCTTTTGATGTCTATAAAAGTGAGCTAGACAGGTTAAGTGAGCATGGTGATGAAGGAAACTATAAACTTTGTAGTCTTGCTTTATGTGTTCTCGTTAATAATCAGCTAAATGAGAAATGGTTCCAAGGTAAAATGACAGATGAACAACGACAGATCATAAAAGACACATGTGAGGCTTGTGAGTTCAACAGTATACCAAAGGCAAAACTAAAGAAAGCACTTGACACTCTAGATGGTACATTTATCTGTAAACAGAATGGTATTTATAGAACTGTACATGATAAACTATTTGACTTTCTTGCTCATTACTTTGGTCAGATAATGATAGAATGTTTGATAGACCATGGTGATAGTGATTTAGTACATGAACGTTTTATCTGGCAGAAGTCACCAGATGACAAGAGCAGTAATATAGACTTCATTATAGAAATACCAGATGATTATTTAGAATCATATTTAGAAAGGTTTATAAAGGACTGGTCAGTAGGAAAGGTGACAGATGTATTCAGTAACAATAATATAAAAGTATATTCATTCAGACAACAGTTATTACAGTACTTACTACAACTAGATAAACCACAACAAGTAATAGTAGCCAGTACCAAGGATACAGTGCTACCAAAGGAGAATTGTAGATCAGGTAATACTCCACTGATATTGAACTGTTATGGTGGTTATACTGATATGGTACAGTGGTTGTTACATAATGGTGTGGATGTAGATCAGTGTAGAGATGATGGGATTACTGGACTGCACATGGCAAGTCAGGAAGGACATACTGGTATAATAAAGTTACTGTTAGAGAAGGATCCTAATGTTGATCTATGTGACAAGGATGGCTGTAGTCCTCTGTTACAGGCAAGTCAGCAAGGACATACTGATATAGTAAAGTTACTGTTAGAGAAGAATCCTAATGTTGATCTATGTGACACGGATGGCTGGAGTCCTCTGTACTGGGCAAGTACTGGTGGACATACTGATATAGTAAAGTTACTGTTAGAGAGGAATCCTAATGTTGATCTATGTGACACGGATGGCTGTAGTCCTCTGTACGTGGCAAGTCAGGAAGGATATACTGATATAGTCAAGTTACTGTTAGAGAAGGATCCCAATGTTGATCTATGTAACAAGAATGGCTGTAGTCCTCTGTACATGGCAAGTTATAAAGGATATACTGATATAGTCAAGTTACTGTTAGAGAAGGATCCCAATGTTGATCTATGTAACAAGAATGGCTGTAGTCCTCTGTACATGGCAAGTACTAGTGGACATACTGACATAGTAAAGTTACTGTTAGAGAAGAATCCTAATATTGATATATGTAACAAGAATGGCTATAGTCCTCTGCACTGGGCAAGTACTAATGGACATACTGATATAGTAAAGTTACTGTTAGAGAAGGATCCTAATGTTGATCTATGTGACAAGGATGGCTGTAGTCCTCTGTACAGGGCAAGTCAAAATGGACAAACTGATATAGTAAAGTTACTGTTAGAGAAGGATCATAATGTTAACCTATGTAACAAGAATGGCTGTAGTCCTCTGTACTGGGCAAGTTATAAAGGACATACTGATATAGTAAAGTTACTGTTAGAGAAGAATCCTAATGTTGATCTATGTACTAAGACAGGTTTCACACCACTTATCCAGTCATGTATCAGTAACCACACCAGTATAGCACAGCTGTTAATTAAACATAAACCAAACATTAATGCCCAGACCTATGATGGTGGCAGTGCTTTAAATTTCAGTGCACAGAATGGAAATGTAGAAATAATGCAGTTACTGTTAGAGAACAATGCTGACTGTAATATATGTGGTCATAGTAAACAAAAAATAACAGATACATTAAATAATGATCCATTCCTAACATTAGATGAATATAAACAAGGATTATTTAATTGCTTTCTAAAGAATGCACTACCACATGTAGCAGATTATATCAGTAAGAAGTCAGCAGATTATGTCTTTGAGGTGGATGCTGGTTCTTCTCCATTACATATAGCCTGTTTTATGGGTCGAATAGATTTAGTCCGTTGTCTTCTTCACCACAATGCTGACATCAACATGACAAAAGAAGATGGAACTACACCATTATTTTATGCATGTGAAGTAGGACACCAGGATATTGTACGTTTATTGTTGGATAAAGGAGCAGATACACAGATGTGTAGACTTGATGGGAAATCCCCTTTAGACATTGCAACAGATAATGAACATACATCTATAGTAACAATGTTAACAAATCACACAAAGAAGGAGGACAAACTTTCTTCTTAACTCTTGTTCTTTAGTCAGTGGTTTTTCATGACATGTAGAAAAATGTGCAAGGGGTGTTTAAATGTCCTCTTTAAACTTTTGTTCTTTAGTCAGTGGTTTAATGACATGTAAACATACAGCTGATTTCTGTTTTTTTATTTTCTTGTTGATTGGTATTCGTTTATTATGTTTTATATATACAGTACTTCTATTCTTTCCATTAAATTGTCTCTTACTTTACTTAACACAAGCAGCTTAGATTTACTTTACATGAATATTTCTTGATTTTATCACCTGGACCAGAAGAAACTATTTGATGTAGATGTACTATTCTTGTCATGCCAATAAGTACACCTGCACCATTTGCTTAACATTGTAATTCTATCATTACTTAGTAGTTTTTTAATAGTTTCATTTTTTTTCCTAAAGTCACATTTCTTTCTACTTGATGAGTCTTGTCTTATTTGATGCTCATCTTAAAGATTATGTACTTTTACTGATTGTATGACATTGTTACACTGCTGACTACCATTGATGTTTATTGCTATATTGGTTCATGATTTCTTTTGTATATGTATTTCTTTATATATATGTTTGTCCCTTGTTAAGTGTGACATATACTTGTTTTGTCAATTTTTGATGGCAGCGTTTACCATTTTGGAGTTATGTTGCTGTAGATAAATAGTTTTGACAATCTACCAATTGATAAATTACAACACAATGATGACAAGATGTTGAAGTCTATCCTTGGGGTCAAAAGACAGTCATCAAATATAGCTAGACGACTTGAATGTAACAAGAGTCCAATATTGATTTTCTCATTATGTTTAATGTATAATTAGTACGTATATGATACTACTTAAAATACATAGAGATAGAATATTATGTAGTGTGTTTACTGCAGATCAAAAATTGTCTCGAGAAAACTCAAAATGCTGGTTTTCTACCCTGAATAAATATTTAAAGTACTTTAAGAATGGTCTAATAAGATATCATAATCAGCAATCTGACTCACACCTGCAAAAAATCAAATCTAGAGATGTGGACAATAAATTGATGCTTTTCAGTAATATTTTTGTTCTAAATTTTGTGACCTTCTATCTTGAAACTACCAAAACTATAAAAAGTAAAATAAACCAAATACGTCAGTTCTAATTGTTTAAATATAGAGCGGGGTAGATATAACAATCCCAAAATTACTAGAAAAGAACGTTTTTGCAAACTCTGCATTAAAGCAGAGACAGAAGAATATTAATATATACATATAAAGATAAGGCAAACTTTTGTCCAATCTTATGGTTAGAAAGATTCGCATAATAATTATTTTTCAGTTTCTAAACTTTTAAATCCACAAACTAATGATATTAAATTAAGAAACAACTGTTAAAATTATGTGTTTAATTGTATTATTTTATACTACATGTGAAACCTTGAAATGTTGTTGTGTATATTATCATATGATTTGTAATGGAAAAAAACTAATAAATAAAGAACCTGAATCTGAGATAGCAAATTATTCTTTAAAAGTTAATTTTCAACATCACAGCTTTTACTGTTTAAGGTTCGTGTGAGCAACACAGGTTGAGGTTTATAGTTAAATCACTTGTGAAGTTATAGCAAAACCAATCTACAAAGATAAATTTGGAGATGCAGTATGACAAAATGTGCAGTTAACATGATGGAGAAGTGTGTACAACTTATAACTGAGTTGCCAAAAAGTCAACTCGGCTTAATTATATTTAAATCATGAAAGATATCTGGCAGTCAATTTTTCAGCTTCCTAGAAAAACAAATCTTAAACCATAATGAACATTTCACAAAACTTGGTTTGATAATGCCCCATTAGAGGAAACCCCCTACTGATTTTAGGATTATGAGGTCAATTTTACAGTCCCTATGACTATACCGGAAGTTTGGGAAAGTTTTGTTCCAAATGTTATTTTTTTGGGTCATCAGTAGTATTTTACCAACTTTTGGTGGATAAATTGCATATGAGTGAAAAAAGCCCCCATTCTTTTTTAAATCAATGGTATACAAATACGAAGATGTGGTATGATTGTTGATGAGACAACTTTCGCCAAGAGACAAAAAGGGAATGTAAGCAGCTATAGGTCACCATAATGCATTCAACAATGAGCAAAACCCATAGCTATAGTAAGCTGTAGAAGGCCTCGACATTACATAATGTGAAACATTTCAAACAAGATAACTAATGACCTGATGGATAAACGAAGTCCAAAGTCATGAGTCAGTGCAGACATTAATGGACTGATTTATGAACAAGTCCAAAGTCCAAAGTCATGAGTCAAAGCAGAAAATAATGAACTGAATTGTGAACAAGTCCAAAGTCCAAAGTCATGAGTCACAGCAGACATAAATGGACTGATTTATGAACAAGTCCAAATTCATTAGTCATAGCAGAAATTAATGAACTAAATTTTGAACAAGTCCAAAGTCATGAGTCACAGCAGACATTAATGGACTGACTGATGAAAAAGTCCAAAATCGTGAGTCACAGCAAACACTAATGGACTGATTTATGAACAAATCCAAAGTCATGAGTCACAGTAGACATTAATGGACTGATTTATGAACAAGTCCAAAGTCATGAGTCACAGCGTAAATTAATAGACTGAAATGTGAACAAATCCAAAGTCAAAAGTCATGAGTCACAGCAGACATTAATGGACTGATTTATGAACAAGTCCAAAGTCCAAAGTCAGGCGTCACAGCAGAAATTAATGGACTGAATTGTGAACATGTCCAAAGTCATGAGTCACAGCAGACATTAATGGTCTGATTTATGAACAAGTCCAAAGTCATGAGTCACAGCAGACATACATGGACTGATTTATGAACAAATCCAAAGTCATGAGTCACAGCAGACATTAATGAAATGATTTATGTCCAAAGTCCAAAGTCATGAGTCACAGCAGACATTAATGGACTAATTTATGAACCAGTCCAAAGTCCAAAGTCATGCGTCACAGCAGAAATTAATGGACTGAATTGTGAACAAGTCCAAAGTCCAAAGTCTCGAGTCACAGCAGACATTAATGGTCTGATTTATGAACAAGTCCAAAGTCATGAGTCACAGCAGACATAAATTGACTGATTTATGAACAAGTCCAAAGTCATGAGTCACAGCAGAAATTACTGGACTGATTTATGAACAAGTCCAAAGTCCAAAGTCATGAGTCACAGCAGAAATTAATGGACTAAATTGTGAACAAGTTCAAAGTCCAAAGTCATGAGTCACAGCAGACATTAATGGACTGATTTATGTCCAAAGTCCACAGTCATGAGTCACAGCAGACATTAATGGACTGATTTATGAACAAGTCCAAAGTCATGAGTCATAGCAGACATTAATGGACTGAATTGTGAACAAGTCCAAAGTCCAAAGTCATGAGTCACAGCAGACATATATGGACTGATTTATGAACAAGTCCAAAGTCTTGAGTCACAGCAGACATAAATGGACTGATTTATGAACAAGTCCAAAGTCCAAAGTCATGAGTCACAGCAGACATTAATGGACTGATTTATGAAGTCCAAGTCATGAGTCACAGCAGACATTAATGGACTGAATTGTGAACAAGTCCAAATGGACTGAATTGTGAACAAGTCCAAAGTCCAAAGTCATGAGTCACAGCAGACATATATGGAATGATTTATGAACAAGTCCAAAGTCCAAAGTCATGAGTCACAGCAGACATTAATGGACTGATTTATGAACAAGTCAAGTCCAAAGTCATGAGTCACAGCAGAATTAATGGACTGAATTGTAAACAAGTCCAAAGTCAAAATTCATGAGTCACAGCAGACATTAATGGACTGATTTATGAAACAAGTCCAAAGTCATGAGTCACAGCAGACATTAATGGACTGATTTATGAACAAGTCAAAGTCAAAGTCATGAGTCACAGCAGACATTAATGGACTGATATGTAAACAAGTCCAAAGTCAAATTCATGAGTCACAGCAGACATTAATGGAACTGATTTATAAAGTCACAAGTCCAAAGTCATGAGTCACAGCAGAATTAATGGACTGAATTGTAACATCAAAGTCCAAAGTCAAAATTCGAGTCACAGCAGACATTAATGGACTGAATTATGAACAAGTCCAAAGTCAGAGTCATACAGCAGACATTAATGGACTGATTTAAAAAGTCAAAGTCCAAAGTCATGAGTCACAGCAGAAATTAATGGACTGAATTGTGAACAAGTCCAAAGTCAATCATGAGTCACAGCAGACATTAATGGACTGAATTGTGAACATCCAAAGTCCAAAGTCATGAGTCACAGCAGACATTAATGGACTGATTTATGAACAAGTTCCAAATCAAAGTCATAAGTCACAGCAGACATAATGGACTGAATTTATGAACAAGTCCAAAGTCCAAAGTCATGAGTCAGCAGAATTAATGGACTGAATTGTAAAATAGTCCAAGTCCAAAGTCATGAGTCACAGCAGACATTAATGAACTGATTGTGAACACAAGTCCAAAGTCATGAGTCACAGCAGACATTAATGGACTGAATTGTAACAAGTCCAAAGTCCAAAGTCATGAGTCACAGCAGACATTATGGACTGATTTTGAACAATTCCAAATTTCAAAGTCATAGTCACAGCAGACATAAATGGACTGATTTTGAACAAGTCCAAAGTCCAAAGTCATGAGTCACAGCAGAAATTAATGGACTAAATTGTAAACAAGTCCAAAGTCAAAATTCATGAGTCACAGTAGACATTAATGGACTGATTTATGAACAAGTCCAAAATCATGAGTCACAGCAGACATTAATGAACTGATTTATGAACAAGTCCAAAATCCAAAGTCATGAGTCACAGCAGAAATTAATGGACTGAATTGTAAAAAGTCCAAAGTCCAAAGTCATAGTCACAGCAGACATTAATGAACTGAATTGTAAACAAGTCCAAAGTCAAAATTATGAGTCACAGCAGACATTAATGGACTGATTTATGAACAAGTCCAAAGTCCAAAGTCATGAGTCACAGCAGAAATTAATGGACTAAATTGTAAACAAGTCCAAAGTCAAAATTCATGAGTCACAGTAGACATTAATGGACTGATTTATGAACAAGTCCAAAGTCATGATGTCACAGCAGACAATAAATGGACTGAATTGTAAAAAAGTCCAAAGTCCAAAGTCATTAGTCACAGCAGACATTTAATGGACTGATTTATGAACAAGTCCTAAGTCCAAAGTCATGAGTCACAGCAAAAATTAATGGACTAATTGTAAACAAGTCCAAGTCAAAATTCATGAGTCACACCAGACATTAATGGACTGATTTATGAACAAGTTCAAAGTCATGAGTCACAGCAGACATTAATGGACTGAATTATGAACAAGTCCAAAGTACAAAGTCATGAGTCACAGCAGACATTAATGGACTGAAATTGTGAACAAGACCAAAGTCATGAGTCACAGCAGACATTAATGGACTGATTTATGAACAAGTCCGAAGTCCAAAGTCATGAATCACAGCAGACATTAATGGACTGATTTATGAACAAGTCCGAAGTCCAAAGTCATGAATCACAGCAGAAATTAATGGACTGAATTGTGAACAAGTCCAAGTCATGAGTCAGGCAGACATTATGGACTGAATTGTGAACAAGTTCAAAGTCATGAGTCACAGCAGACATTAATTGACTGAATTGTGAACAAGTATCAAAGTCATGAGTCACAGTAGACATTAATGGACTGATTTATGAACAAGTCCAAAGTCATGAGTCACAGCAGACATTAATGGACTGATTTATGAACAAGTCCAAAATCCAAAGTCATGAGTCACAGCAGAAATCAATGGACTGAATTGTAAAAAAGTCCAAAGTCCAAAGTCATTAGTCACAGCAGACATTAATGAACTGAATTGTAAACAAGTCCAAAGTCAAAATTCATGAGTCACAGCAGACATTAATGGATTGATTTATGAACAAGTCCAAAGTCCAAAGTCATGAGTCACAGCAGAAATTAATGGACTAAATTGTAAACAAGTCCAAAGTCAAAATTCATGAGTCACAGTAGACATTAATGGACTGATTTATGAACAAGTCCAAAGTCATGAGTCACAGCAGACATTAATGGACTGATTTATGAACAAGTCCAAAGTCCAAAGTCATGAGTCACAACAGAAATTAATGGACTGAATTGTAAAAAAGTCCAAAGTCCAAAGTCATGAGTCACAGCATTTATTAATGAACTGATTTATGAACATGTCCAAAGTCCAAAGTCATGAGTCACAGCAGAAATTAATGGACTAAATTGTAAACAAGTCCAAAGTCAAAATTCATGAGTCACAGCAGACATTAATGGACTGATTTATGAACAAGTCCAAAGTACAAAGTCATGAGTCACAGCAGAAATTAATGGACTGATTTATGAACAAGTCCAAAGTCCAAAGTCATAAGTCACAGCAAACATTAATGGACTGAATTGTGAACAAGTCCAAAGTCATGAGTCACAGCAGACATTAATGGACTGATTTATGAAAAAGTCCAAAGTCCAAAGTCATGAGTCACAGCAGAAATTAATGGACTAAATTGTAAACAAGTCCAAAGTCAAAATTCATGGCCCCTAAAGGAGTTGTTGCAATGGTCTTTAAAACAGACACCCATCACACCCAAACGGACACCCTTCAAATCGCCACCTATGGGCTCCTCAAAGAGTTGTTGCAATTGTTCTTTAAAACAGACACCCATCACACCAAATTTCAGCTAGGGACCATATTTATATTCCACAGTTACCCTTGGCGTTATTGGTAAATAATGCGGTTGGGTAAAGCATCAATCATTTTCCTAACCTTAGACATTTGCTTTGTTACTTTTTCATGTCTTTATAGTTATTAATAAAAAAATGAAACGTTTCAAAGTTGGTACTGAAAATTTTCTGTACCCCTATTTGTTAATGACAGTCACACTGGTACTTCATGGCTGGTTGTTTTCTGGACCCCTATTTGTTAATGACAGTCACACTCGTACTTCATGGCTGGTTGTTTTCTGGACCCCTATTTGTTAATGACAGTCACACTGGTACTTCATGGCTGGTTGTTTTCTGGACCCCTATTTGTTAATGACAGTCACACTCGTACTTCATGACTGGTTGTTTTATGGACCCCTATTTGTTAATGACAGTCACACTCGTACTTCATAACTGGTTGTTTTATGGACCCCTATTTGTTAATGACAGTCACACTCGTACTTCATGACTGGTTGTTTTATGGACCCCTATTTGTTAATGACAGTCACACTCGTACTTCATGGCTGGTTGTGGTTGCTCAACATTCACTTGCAAATACTTCATGCATGTTCAGGATGAGCACAAAGTACCAACACAAAATACATGTAGTTCCTGGAAGGATGCCCACCGGAATTACGTCGGTGAAGTTTGGACTGCCACTGGTAAAAGGAGGTATATTGGAAAAGGTCTAAAATTTTGCCTTGCAACAAGGCTGGTATGGACGCCTCATAGAGTTTGCAAGGGTTCGTAAAGTGTGGAGAGCGTAGTGCTATCTCTACAGGAGGCATTGGATCTAGTATTCCCATTCGGACTGTACGTGGCTTTGTACTTTTTCATCCCATACAGCTAAAAGGGTGCTCCACTTCGGCGATGGTTTTAGTGCCAGTTGGAAAAAGTCCAAAGTGACCATATATACCCCAGTCACCCTTTTGGGTAAGTGGCGGATCCAGAATGTTTTATAAGTGGGGGCCGATTTCGTTACACTTCAGTGATTCCCTTTATAATCAACAAATTTTTTTTCTCAAAAGGGGGGCCCTGCCCCCCTAAATCCGCCTCTGACCTGTACATAATGCGATTGCGTTTAACATGTTTGCAAGTCCATAATGTTCTTAAACTAAAACAATGGAGTAAATCACAAGATAAAAATAGATTTTACCAAATTCTCTCAATTGTAGACCAAAAAAATGGTTAAAAAAAATGTTTTGCTCTACCTGTCGAATTTTTTTTTAACGAGATATCACATCCTATATTTACGATGATGGTGTTTAATTAAATAGCCATTGAATTTGTTTTTGAAAAATAAAAACATAACTTGATATCACTACCATCCATGTATATGCGCACTTATGAGAACTGATGACATCGTACATCCTGTCGATTCTGTTTATTTATATTTGGCATTGCACAAATTCATGCTTTTAATCACTCCTGAAAATAAGTTACCCTTAATCCGTTGGATATATACTGACTGATACTTAAGTCTTGAAAAACATGATTTACATTTTAGTTGTAATTGGAATTGAAATAACTACCAGCTACTAAAATTTCTCTTATTTCGGTACTTTATGTGTACAGTGTTTGTGTCTTGTACCGATATTTAGAAAATGTACACTTTTATTTTATCATGGGTGTGCTGTTACACGGGCCATTGTCCCGGGTTAGAAATAGGGTTGAGGGCTCACATTTTAATCCCGCCACATTTTTTTTGTGACCGTCCAAAGTCAAGAGCCTGTTTTACAATGGCAGTACAGATCGGTCATGTTTGTTTTTCGTTAATAAATAATTCATTAGTTATAAATTAGACCGTAAACTTTCTAGTTTAATTTTTTAACATTTTTATATCGGGCTGTTGGACTATAATTGCTCACACCCATGCACTTCATTAAAACTTTGATGATGGAAAGTTGTTTCATTGGCCATCATACCAGAGAACTGTGTTTTAAGTTACAACTGTATTGAGGTGGTATAAACTTACCAAGAAATTATTACTAATTAAGGAATGACTGGAATATTTTTTCTGTCTATTCGAAATAACATAAAAAAATTGGTGCACACTGAAAAGCGCGCGTAGCGGGTTATTTAACAGTGTGCATCTAATTTTTTATGTTATTTCGAATAGGCAGAAAAAAATATTACAGTCATTTCTTATAATTTAATTCTAAATTCCATTTGAACCGTAGAAAACCAAGAAAAAACGTTGATGACGTCACGGTCACATGACTAAGTTATGTCTATGGGCTCATAACAAAATAAGGTCAGCCAATCAGGAGACGCGTTACATACAAAATAAAATTATTTATAGATGTAAATAGATGAAGCTCAACCGCGACTTGAAAGGTTTTATTTGCGTTGTAATGGCTTTAGCACTTATCTGATAATGACATGAACAAGTTGGTCATTGAGATGCAGATTGACATTTAGGAAAATAGAAAACTGACAATAAAAACATACTTAGCAATGAAACATGATAACATTCAGGAAGAAACAAAATCAAAATATATATTTTTTATTGACTTGATATTTCATTAAAAATATCCAATTTAGGGGCAGCAACCCAACAACCAGTTGTCGGATTCATCTGGAGATTTCAAGGCAGATATAGATCTTTACTAACCCCTATGATCTATTTTTAGCCATGGCGGCCATCTTGGTTGGTTGGCAGGGTCACGCCACACATTTTTAAAACTAGATACCCCAATGATGATTGTGGCCTAGTTGGTTTAATTTGGCCCAGTAGTTTCAGAAGAGAAGTTTTTTTGTAAAAGCTAACGACGGACGATGACGACGTTGACGGAGGCCCAGTGATGAGAAAAGCTCACTTGGCTCTTTGGGCCCGGTGAGCAAAAATATTAATTGTTTAGATAAAACAATACAACAAATTATTCTCGAATAGGAAACTTATAAATGTGATTATTTTTCTTTTTTTTTCTTCTGATTTGGTAATTAGATTTTCAGATTTTATATAAATTTGATTTTATCATAAAAATATATGCTTACTATATAAACTATATTGAAAATATAATTGTTAGATGACATTGAACAAGATAAAAATTTGTATGCTTCAAAAAATATTTTCCATGTAAATGCTATTCCCATTTTCAGGATTTAACATGTTTAACAGGAACACATTTTTTTTTTTAAAATATAAAGATACAAGCCCAAAAAATAACATTTTTGAATTTAGTTCAATATTTCCCTTGTAAAATGTGCAATTTTTGATCGATTTCATCCATTTTTTGACCATTTTGTTTGTCTGTCCAGTGCGCTAAAAATATAGACAGAATTTAACAACAGAAGAGACATAACTCGAGAAGACATTTAAGACAATCTATTATGCTTTACTGATCAGTGGGTTTGAGCTCTCATTGGGGTCTAAGCGTGACGCGAGATTGCCGATTTTTTATAAGCGTGACACGTGAAAATCAAATTATTGTGGCGTGAAAACGGGAAATGAGGTCTTGCGGGACCCGGGAAATGACAAAAAAATGAGAATTGCTTACGTACATATATAGTGTAAGCGGGATACGGGAATTTGACAAAACAGTAAGCGGGATCCGGGATCGGAACCCCCAACGAGAGCCCCTGATCGATGAGGTCAACAGATAAGAGATGTGGATTGAGTTACTTGATAAAGTCGGGATATTACATCTATGATTGACTACAACACACATAAAACATCAAAGACAGTCAATTTGGTCATGGTTCTTTTTATCTAACAATAGAGAACAGTGGGGTCCTTTTTCAATAAGTACTGATGAAGTCAAAATGTCCCTCCCACAGACTTAATGTAAAAGAAATAAAGGTTAACTTAAAAAAAATTCCATACCTACCTACCCTATTCTTTTTCAAAGATGTATTAATAGGAAACACACAATGTCATATTTTAATTTGTTTGGCCTTACAGAAAACATTGTTTATATGACATTTATAGGTCAATTGACTTCCGCTACAATTTCTGTCGTGTGTATGTATATATATATCAAGGGATGTACTTATTTTCCATGTGTGTAAATATAGGTGGTGGTTAATGTGTATAAAGAAACAATTATAGTGAATTGGATTTATTGACTGTTTTGATTTAATTATGTACACACTGAAAAGTGGATCGTCTGATTTAGGCGGAACAGTGAAAACTAAAGTAAAGTAAAATCTTCCAACAGTAGACACAAATAAGACACAGCAGTAACGCCTATATATTGAGGTATTTATAATTAGGATTGTGAAGAGCATCTAATTCTTACAGTGATATACACACACACACACACACACACAACAGTGGCGGATACAGAGGGGGAGGGGGTTCGGGGGGTTCGGACACCGCTTTTTCTTGTCGATCAATGCTTTTGAAATGGGACATATAGTTGTACCCCCCTTTTATCTTGGTTTGGGACCCCCCTTTTTAAAAATGGCTGGATCCGTCCCTGCACATGGGACAACGGTCTTACCACGAGACGAACATCACATTATTACCACAGGGACTCGGTTAGCAGATTGAAATTTTGTAAATTAATGTTTTTTAATTTATTTTTTATTATTTCCTGTCTATTTGCATTACTTTATTAACGTAGTTAACGTTGCCATTTCTTTGTTTTCTAGCAATGTGCATAAACCCTGTCTTGTTCATAGGCACATGTCTAAAGAAAAATAATCCTATATATACCTTAATATACCTTGTGTAGCAATACATATTGTTTAAAATTGAGAATTGTGGCATCTTTATGAGTGGCCGTTCATGTCATTTGCGTGATTATATACGCGTATGTATACGCGGATATTACCTTCATATACGCGTATATTGTGGTTTTCAACGCGTATATTGTGGTTTAATATACGCGTTTATATGTATGCAATCATTATATACGCGTTTATATACGCGTATGAAATCATTAAAGTCAACAAGCAACTACATAAACAAATAAAACATACTTCAACAGAAACTTTTTTAAAATCAAATTTACTTTGCAATATGAAATTTAAAATAAATATAAAAACAAGTTGATTTCTTTAAAAAAAAAGAAAAGCAATACATGAACCTAAGACCGCTGACTGACGGTTCATCAAAAGATTGTTGCCGAATGTGTGTTTGCGTTTGAATTGAAATAATTGACTGTGAATATAAGAAGCCAGTTGAAATAAAATTGAGAATGGAAATGGGGAATGTGTCAAAGAGACAACAACCCGACCAAATAAAAAACAACAACAGAAGGTCACCAACAGGTCTTCAATGTAGCGAGAAATTCCCGCACCCGGAGGCGTCCTTCAGCTGGCCCCTAAACAAATATATACTAGTTCAGTGATAATGAACGCCATACTAATTTCCAAATTGTACACAAGAAACTAAAATTAAAATAATACAAGACTAACAAAGGCCAGAGGCTCCTGACTTTAGACAGGCGCAAAAATGGGGCGGGGTTAAACATGTTTTTGAGATCTCAACCCTCCCCCTAAACCTCTAACCAATGTAGAAAAGTAAACGCATAACAATACGCACATTAAAAATCAGTTCAAGAGAAGTCCGGGTCTGATGTCAGAAGATGTAACCAAAGAAAATAAACAAAATGACAATAATACATAAATAACAACAGACTACTAGCAGTTAACTGATATGCCAGCTCCAGACTTCAATTAAACTGACTGAAAGATTATGATTTCATCATATGAACATCAGGCACAATCCTTCCCGTTAGGGGTTTAGTATCATACCATCATAACATATATGAGAAGAACACAACCCGTGTCATGCCAACAACTGTTTTTAGAATAAATGTGTTTAGTTCCGACGCAAAGACCTTATCAGTGACTCAATATTAACGCCAAAATATATTTACAGCTTCTATTTGAATAGTTATTTTAAAGCTCGACTATTTCATTTATTACTTGGGAATGTTCATAATTTTTCCGATGATAACCCTTAGGCAAATCGTAATTACTACTAACCGGATGACTTACGCAAATTGCACAAACCTACTTAGTTTGCTTTGTACATTTGTAATGTGGAATTCTGGATGCATTTATTTTATCTATCATATCTTTATATTTTGTTTCCTACATGAATGCCTTTATAGTCAACTCGTATTTGAAGCTGTCTTTACTCATGGAAGATGCTGTATGCGATGAAACCTGTGGCATGCAATTGATTGGGTCATCTTATGAAGAGACTTATTTTGGTCTCATTAAACATCTCAAATTTTAAGGATTTCCTGATTTTACTTAAATCAATTCAAACATTCTACTGGGAAACTTAGTTTTGCCTTCTTAATTCAGAAGTTTATGAATACCTGTACACACTTTCAAAATAAGTTTTAACCAAATTATATAAAAGGTATGTATATATAAAAAGATACCAGAATTAAAATGATGTACGCCAGACACGAGTTCAGTAGATACAAAAAAGCATCAGTGACGCTCGAATGAAAAAAGTTAAAAGGCTAAATACATTACAAAGTTAAGGAATCTTTTCATTGGGTAGACAATCCTTAGCTTTTCGAAAAGGTCAAAGTTAATAAACAACTCGAGGTCAGAATACTGTTAGAAATGATGACCGTTTTGAAAGTCACATATGAAGGTCTTTCTGCCGTGTTCTGAATTTAGATAACAAAAAACGAAAATAAGCTATCACGAGTGAATTTAATACTATTTTATACTAAAACGGTATAAAATAATCAACATTATGGTTGTAATTAAATTGTGTTGTGATTGTTGTAAAGTTGTGAGTTGCAAGGATTTAAAACCATGCTTTATGAATTGGAAACACACAAGTATTTTTATTCACGACTGTTTAAAATTTAAATATTTACTTTTATCTTATTTTCCGTTTTATGGATATATTACAATACAAATAAATAAATAATGATTACTCATAAAACCTAAATACTAAAATGGTATGAAATAATAAACTTCGAAATATAAAGATTAATTGTTTATAAAAAAATTTTGTAGGTTGAAGAATTTATTTAGACTTAATTTTTATGTTTCCTTTACAAATGAATACTTAAAAATACCAAAGCAGAGTATCTTGTAATATAAAATACTTATTTCTTAATTGCAACTCTGAAAATATTCTGATTTTAATCATGATTGTTAGTTTCCTCAGAAACATAAATACAGTATATATTTTGCATATATTGCTTTGATTCCGATTGAATTGAATACTTTTGATAAGAAGATCATCTTTCTGTTTGTCGATCAAATATCAATATGTCAACCAGATTCTTCTCTCCCGTAAGTCTATGATGAAATACACACTCAGTATCCCGTGGTTAAATCTTCAAACATAATCAATTCACATGTTATCGAGACAACAGACAATACCACGTTATAATTGACCCAGATACAAACAGTGTACAATGGTCGTTTTGAAACAAATATAATTGCGTCGTCATGGGTCATCAAGGGACCATATCAAAGACGTAGATAACAACCTGTTAAGACCTGTATAAATGACCGAAAACTTTCGAGACGTTCCGAGAATTTTATTCTGACTTCCGGCCGAGAGATATCGAGTGGCCCATAGACACATCCAATACTCACCAATATATAAGCATGAACCCCTAAGGGGGTTCATGCAAAAAGATAGGCTTTAAGGATTAAGGCCAAAACTATTGAGGAAATTAGGGACTAAAAGGGGGGAAACTAAGTTTTGGTTTTGGTTTTGGTTTTTTTTGGGGGTGGGGGGGGGGGGGGGGGGGGGGGGTGGGAGAGTCAATTCTCAACAGCATAGTGTAAATGTACAAAAGCAAAAAAGGAGAGATTTTTTTTTTAAATTTCTTTAGAGGTTCAGTTCTCAGCAGCATGGTGTATTGCATAATATCAAAAAAATGAATATAAATTCAAATCATACTATTATAAGTTCTTTGACTTCAGTTATGCTGTATTAGAAACAGATCCTGTGTAAAATATTTAATTACAATCCAGATTAAATATTTTATAGTTAAATTTTGTGTCTTTTACTTGGAACTATTATTAAATATTTTAAATAAGTTCCTATGGAGAAAAAAACATCAAATTACACTGTCAATACAGAGATGACAGTTTTAAGGTCTTCACGGGTACAGTTAAACATCTTAAACAGGTTAAAAAATTCTTTTACCTAGCGAAAAAAATTACCCTCTAAATACACATTTGAAGTGTCTAGTTCACAGGCACTTGTTTCTATCCATACGAAGGCCGACTATCCATATAAATATATATAGAAGCTGTATATGGATAGTCGACCTTCGTATGGATGAAACAAGTGCCTGTGGTCTAGTTCTAGTATGACCTATCAAGATATCGAAGTGTATAAAGGTGAAAGATTCCATATAAAACAATAACATCCTTGATTTTAAATCACATATTAAAACAAGAGGCTGTCACAACGACAGTAAACAGTATCAACATATTAAAATTTGAAAAGCGTAGGTTGAATGGTTCATGTGTAAATGCAACAACGTGAATGGAAACGCCATTTTACGATCTTTCAAGAACCATTACTCCTCAACGGTAAAATTCAAAATCGTCATTATTGAACTTGACCTGTATTTTGTCATCAGTAACAACATATTAAAATTTCAAAAGCTTTGGTTGATTGGTTCATGAGAAAATGCACGGACACGACTGGAAACTCCATTTTTCAATCTTTCAAGAACCATAACTCCTGAACGGTAAATGTCAAAATCGTCATTTTTTAACTTGACCTCCATTTTGTCATCAGTAATAACACATTAAAATTTGGGAAGCTTTGGTAGTACAGTTCATGCGTAAATGCACGGACACGCCTGGAAACTCAATTGTTTAATCTTTCAAGAACCATAACTCCTGAACAGTAAATGTCAAAATCGCCATTATTAAACTTGACCTTCATTTAGTTTTCAATAACAACATATTAAAATTTTAAAAGCTTTGGTTGAACGGTTCATGAGTTAATGCACGGACAACATTTGCTTGCCGCCCACCCGCCGTACATCCCCAAATCAATAACCGACATTTTTGTCACAAAAATCCGGTTAAAACCTGAAACGTATCAATATTTAACAATCACAAGTGCACATCCAAAACACAAATTCAGTCACAAGTATTACAGTGTCGGAATAAAATTGAGAAAGGAAATGGTGAATATGTCAAAGCGACAACAATCCGACCATAGAGCAAACAACAGCCGATGGCAACCAATGGGTCTTCAATGTAGCGAGAATTCCCGCACCCGTAGGTGTCCTTCAGCTGGCCCCTAAAAATATGCATAATAGTACAGTGATAATGGACGTCATACTAAACTCCGAATTATACACAAGAAACTAAAATTTAAGATCATACAAGACTAACAAAGGCCAGAGGCTCCTGACTTGGGACAGGCGCAAACTTGCGGCGGGGTTAAACATGTTTATGAGATCTCAACCCTCCCCCTATACCTCTAGCCAATGTAGAAAAGTAAAAGAATAACAATACGCACATTAAAGTTCAGTTCAAGAGAAGTCCGAGTCCGATGTCAAAAGATGTAACAAAAGAAAATAATTAAATGACAATAATACATAAATAACAACAGACTACTAGCAGTTAACTGACATGCCAGCTCCAGACCTCAATCAAACTGATTGAAAGATTATGTCTTCATCATATGAATATCAGATACAATCCCTCCCGTTAGGGGTTTAGTATCATACTATCATAAAATATATGAGAAGAACATAACCCGTGTCATGCCAACAACTGTTTTTTAGAAATAAAAGTGTTTAGTTCCGATGCAAAGACCCTATCTATACTTCATATTAGTTAAAGTATAGTGACATCAATGAGCTATATATAATAACTTCCAAGATAAATCAGTTGAAAAAGTTACCGTAGAAATAAAACGTTATTAGAAACGTAAAAAAAAAACCACAAGCAGAAAAACAATCTTATTAAAGGCAGATAGGACAAAGAATGTTCCACTCACTCTCATTACTAAATATAATCCAATCGAAAAAACCTTAGTAAGGTTATAGGAAAACATTGGAGCACGCTGCAAAAAGACAAACAATGTAGTGGAATCTTCAACAAGGTGCCTATCATAGCGTATAAACGTACCAAAACGATAAAAAAAAACTACCTTGCAAAATCAAGGACATACTTGGGAGACTTTAGAAAAGGGACCCATGCTTTAATAGTATAAGCAAAACATCCCGAAACACTGTTAGTTATTATTTTAATTATAGGCAACAAACTTTCAAATAAATGAAAGCACAGTTAAAAAAGTCTTGTGATTTATTACGTATATAAAAAAAGATATATGTTGGTCGAAGGAACCGCATTTCATTGCAATTCTGATCAATTGTGATATATATTTACAAACTAGTTCAAGAACTCAGTTTTTATTGGTTAAAACAAAAAGACAAACGAGTGTTTATTAACGCGTATATAATGATTTCATACACATATTAACGCGTATGTAATAATTGCATACGCGTATATAATGATTGCATACGCGTATATTAACGCGAATATTATTAACGTGTATATTATGATAAATAAATTGGAATAAAGTATAAACGTGTTTATTTTTACAATAAACGCGTATAAAACCACAATTTACGCGTATATGTAGGTAATATACGCGTATATATACACGTATATAATGCCGCAAATGACATGAACGGCCACTCATACATCTTATGCTACATATATATAAAGTAGAATCCACGTAAATACTACTATTTATTATACAAATCAAACGATCGAACTACAGTTACAGAATGATTATAATCCTATTAAATCCTATTTTTTGACAAATAAGAAATTGTTGTTGTTGTTGTTATTAAAAGCCTTATTAAACTATGAGCAGATAATGAACCCGTGTGTGGTCAAAATGATAGATACATAGAAACTGTCACAGTATCAATTATCAGCGGATGTAACTGTTTAAAGTCACTACACATCTCCATCCTTAGATTTCACATAACCTTAATGTTTATAGTTCATTTATCACTGAATGAATGAAAACACAATCAGCTGTTTTTAGTGGAAGAAGACGTCAAGTCTTCTGAAGACTTAAGGGGCTGACCATTGGCATTGAGTCTCCGTATGCCGCATTCATTTCGTGTATTACAATTTCAAAACAACTTAAGATTCCTGACACCGATTTTTACACATGATTAGGCATCTGAATCATTTAATTTGTAAATTATGATTGTAAAACAATCACTATCGTAAATATGACCCTTTTATTTATGTAAATTATTAGATTTCATCTCATCCACATGAACGTTATTTGTTTACTTGTAACAGGATGTTATAACTGTAGATATTTGTATTACGCATGCGTGAATTTGGTTCCGGGACAACTCGCCCTGTTTACAAGTTCGCCCTTGAGGTTACGAATTTGCCATCCTGCAGACAAGAAGATTTTGTTTTTATATAAAAAATAAAGTGTTGTCTTTATTCATGGTTTTCCTTTGTCATGTGAATTAGATGCCCTTCGTAACATACATGTGAACCTCCCGACGGGAGTACAAAACTCCCGTTTTCAGGGGTCTTCTCCCGTCCTCCCGTTTAGGAGAAAAAACTCCCGTGTATGAAATATTTCATGAATGAAAATTTTCAGACGCCATATTTGATCATTTCTTACTACTGTTAAATTTTACCTGAACATCAAAGAAGATGTATAATTATATGGCTTCACTTGACAGCTTGGGTGTCAAACATACTTGTGATCAACGATGTTTACCTCCGGCTAACTGCCGTTGTGTTATCAAAACGATGTGTATTGGTAATATTGAAATACTTTTTTGTTACTTCCCTTTGTTTTATCCTGTTTTCAGTTATTTTGCTTTTAAAAATGTAAATTGTAAAAAGACTATAAATGATTAATAATTTAATTAAATAATCATAAAAGGATGTTGATTAAATGAATTTAAATGATTTTGGACAAATAAAAAAAATAAAATTTATAAATTATTTTAGCAATCTAGACCTCCTTTCAAGGATTAAATTGAAGTTTATATTATAAATTTGTTTATTAATTATTAGAAGCCAACATACAATATGTGCAACTAGACTAATCAAAGGTCTAGTAATATTTATTCCTAGTAAAATGTTGAAATTTAAATTTGTAAATGTTAGTATATATTAGATTTTATTGTGTAAGCTAAGAAATAGCAAGACATTTTACACTGTTTTAAGTCTTTATAAGCTTTCTACAAATATGACTTTCATAATGCTTAAAAGCCATGCAGTACTAGTGTTAGTTTATGTTATTTTTTTAATTAATTTACGATGTTGAAAATATACATGTGGAGCTTATTTCTTTCTTATTTGTCTATACATTTACAATGATAAGGAGATGGAGACATGAACAAAAATATATACAGATAAGATATATAAATATAATGATTCATTTGCAAGCAGTGAACAATCATTTGTCAAAAACAAAACAAAACAAAACAAGAAACAGATTCTTCTTATTATTTTATTTTATTCAAATAGAGAGGCAATAAGGGAACTATAAACATTACAATTGATGGAAATTTGAAGAAAAAACACAATTTCTACATCATTTGGTTACATTTACGACAAAATTTATGTCGATAAAAAAATATGATGTTTTGACCATTCAGTACTTAATAGATGCATAGTTCTTGGGGAAAAGTTTCATCAAATAATATGAATATAAAGGACTTTTTTTGTGCTCATTTTTAAAAGTGGGTTGTGATGATCTTCAAATTAGGTTACCCTCATTTGGAGTGTTGTTCCCAACCTGTTCAAGGTCCATCTTTGTGCATAATTCAAAATTGGAAATTTCAACAAGCATCTTATATTATTGATATGGAAAATAAACCATATTTTTTCTACCGATTTAATATATAACTAGAATCATGCAAACAGACTTAAGGAAAAGGCATGTAAGTTCATCATACAAATATGACACTTTTTCTAGACAATCCAGATCTTGCAAAATATGTCGCTAAAAATTGTAACCTTTAAAATTGTTGTTGTGCAGTAAAAACCCATATGGGAACTTTCAAAAGTTGGCGGGTATGTAACAAGTCTTACTATTTTTATGCTCCATTTATGGGCAATATGTTTTCTAGTCTGTCCGTCCATCCTGCTTCTGGTTATAAAGTTTATGGTCGAGATAGTTTTTGATGAAGTTGAAATCCAATCAACTTGAAACTTAGTACACATGTGTTCCTCTTGATATGATCTTCTTAATTTTACTGCCAAATTAAAGATTTTACCTAATTTTCATAGTCAACTGAAAATAGAAAATGATTGTACGGATGGGAAATCCATGTACTTATGACCTTTTCTTGTTTGAAAAAAAAAATACATTTTAACGATAATGGAACAAAGCAGCCTGGGTAAGTGGGGGTGCTTTTATTGTTATTCAAGTTACCTTTTATTCACCTTCTTCCAACTCAGAGCTATCATCTCTTTGATTACTCTAAGTTTATGAATGAAATTCTGCACGCATATTTATCTATAGAATTTTAAACTGAATGAACTTTTACAATTATAGGTTATTTCCAAAATCCTTCTACAAATTGAAAATAAGCAATATGTAAATCTATTTTTGCATGCAAAACAAAGAATAGGTAGACTGCCTTATTTCTTTGCATAAAATGGTAATAAGGTATTATTCTGCCCTTTAACATTTTAACCATCATGACCATTGCCTTAAACAAAGTTCGTTTAATTCTAATTATACACAAAATCTCCATATCTATTTGGCGGTTTCCGTGTTCTGATTCTCTAGAGTTCTGGTTAGTCTCGGGGTCTCAACGGTAGGTTTAACAACAGATTTTGAATTTTCACTAGTGTCACTAGAATCAGACGGTGATTTTACGTCTGCTTGATTGTCGGATATGACTGGAATCGGAATATCTGGAATCTCAGATATATCTGGTAATTTATTGTCACTATACTGATCATATTTGTGTCTGATCTGATTCTGATGGCGTTTAACAGTTCTACCATCGGTTAATTCAATGACAAACGAAACTGGTCCTGTTCTTTTAATTAAAGTTCCTGTAATCCATTTAGCTTCACGGCTGTGATTCAAAATGAACACACTATCTCCTACATTAAAATTTCTCACTTTAGCTGTCTTATCATGAGATTGTTTTTGTCTCTGTTGTTTCTGTTGAACACGACTGTTAATGTTCGGATATGTTAAGTCTAGCAACGATCTTGGTCTCCGTCCCATTAACATTTCAGCTGGAGCAATAGCGGTTGTGGCATCTGGTATTAGTCTATATGTAAATAAAATTTTCGCCATTCTTTTTTCTATACTTCCCTCGGTAACCTTCTTCAAACCCTCTTTAAATGTCTGAATGCACGCTCGGCCACCCCGTTTGTGCTAGGTTGATATGGTGAAGAACGAATGTGCTAAATTCCGTTTCTTTGAACAAAATCCTGGAATTCCTGACTAGCAAACGGTGTTCCATTATCACTCACGATGCTTTCTGGTAATCCATGAATTGAAAACATAGTGCGCAATTTCTCGATAGTGTTTGCACTGGTTGCAGAGTTCACTACATGTACATGCAAATATTTTGAGTGTGCATCAACACATACTAAGAACATTTTCCCATAATCCATATGAATCCTTGACCATGAGTTTGACGGCCATTCCCAAGGATGCATTGGAGCTTCTGGTGGAGCATGTCGATTGACTTGGCACTTGTGACATGCACGAACTGTCTGTTCAATTTCTGCGTCCATATTTTGCCACAAGACATAACCTCTCGCAAGTACTTTCATACGTGAAATTCCTTGATGACCCTCGTGTAGTTCTTGAAGAATAATTTCCCTTCCATGGTTTGGAATAACAACTATATTTCCCCACAAAAGGCAACTGTCAAATACACTTAACTCGACTAAAATATGGCTTCATTTCATCATTTTTATCTCTGTAATTTGGCCAACCTTTCAAAACATAGTTAGTTATTTGTCCCAATATCGGATCCCTGCGTGTCCATGCTTTAATTTGCTGGGCAGTAACCGGCGTAGAATCCATGTGATCCATAAGCATGATCATTTCTGCGGGCACTTCCGTTTTCCCTACTCGGTTTAATGGTAGACGGCTTAGTGCGTCTGCGTTAGAATTCTTCTTTCCTTCTTTGTAAACTATCTTATATTCATATGCGGATAGTGTCAAAGCCAAACGCTGAATTCTTGCGGCTGACATTGGTGGAATACACTTATTTTCGTTAAATAATCCTATCAATGGCTTATGATCTGTATAAATGGTGAATTTTCTATCAAACAAATATTGATGAAATTTCTTTAGTGCGAATATAACGGCTAATCCCTCCTTCTCAATAAAAATTATAATCCTTCTCGGCGGGTGCTAGCGTGCGCGAAACATATCCAACCGGTCTGTCACATCCATCTTCCATTTTGTGCGACAGGACGGTTCCTATTCCATAAGTTGAAGCATCACACGATAGAAAAATGTCCTTGTTCGGGTCATAATGTACCAACACTTTAGAAGATTTTAGTAAAGTTTTTGATAGTTCAAAAGCCTCTTGTTGTGATTTGTCCCATTCCCATTGTTTTTCCTTTTTCAACAGTTCATGTATCGGTGCTAGTTTTGAAGATAAATCCGGCAAAAATCTGTTGTAGTAGTTAAGCATTCCTAAGTACGATTTTAACCCGGTAACATTTTTAGGTTCCGGTGCCTCTGTGATCGCCTTGAATTTGTTTTCAATAGGATATATTCCATATTGGTATATCAATTCTTTGACTTAAATACACTACTTCAGGTGCTAGAAATACGCATTTGTCCTTGTTGAGTCTCATACCTGATTCCTGTATCTCTTGCGTAATACAGTTTCTAAATTGTTTAAATGTTCACTCTTTGAACTTCCAGTGATAAGAATGTCGTCTACTCTCACAACAACTCTCGGGATTCCTTGCAACAAATTTTCCATTGTTCTTTGAAATATTCCCGGTGCGGATGAAACTCCAAACGGCAAACGATTATACTGATACAATCCTTTATGCGTATTGATTGTTACATATTTACGTGACTCCTCGTCGAGTACAATTTGTTGATAGGCCTGGCTCAGATCTAGCTTGGAAAAAGCTTGTCCCCCACTTAATGTTGCATAAAGATCATCGGTTTTAGGTATCGGATAATTGTCAAGTTTAGACACTTGGTTAATAGTTACTTTGTAGTCCCCACAAATCCTTACTGATTTGTCTGGTTTTACTACTGGCACTATGGACGCAGCCCATTCGGAAAATTCAACCTTTTCGATATTTCCCCCTTTTCCCAATCTATCGAGTTCTTTTTCAATTTTGTCTTTGAGTGCGTACGGCACTGGCCTTGCTTTGAAATATTTAGGTGTAGCGTCTTTATCTACATACATCCTTGCTTTAGTCCCTTTTAATGTGCCTAGTCCTTCTTTAAATACTTGAGGGTACTTTCTTAGCAAGTCTTGTAACTCATTGTCCTTTTCCGGTTCCTGATTGTGTGACAATTGCTCAATTTTGAATATTGATTTTCAGTTGAGTTGTAGTTTATGAAGCCAATCACGCCCCATTAAACTCGGTCCCGTTCCCTTAATTAACCACGGTCATCGGTAAATCCACACTTTTACTGTTTAGTTGTATATAACGGTAACATTCCGTTTTCCTAACACATCAATGTTCTCTCCTGTGTATGTACGCAAACTACACGGTGATTTTTCTAATGAATTGCCACTTCCAAATTCCTCATAAGTTTATATGTCTTTTTGCCACAGGCACATAAAAGAATTGCTCATTGCTTTTCCATACTTTCAATGTTATTTGCAATAAAATAATGGTTAAGTCTTTCAGTGTATTGTATCCAATCTTCTGAAATGTCATCAAATTCGTCAATACGTCCATAATTTGTTGGAATTATTATAGGTGGTGCAGCTTCGTCTCCCATGGTTATGTTCACAATGTATTCACTAAATCGAAATAAGTTTTAAATCCTTGTCGCCAATTTATGTGGCATCTTATGCTACATATATATAAAGTAGATTCCAAGTAAATACTATAATTTATTATACAACCTCAAACGATCGAACTACAGTTACAGAATGATTATAATCCTATTAAAAGCCTTATTAAACAATATGCAGATAATGAACCCGTGTGTGGTCGAAATGATAGATACATAGAAACTGTCACAGTATCAATTATCAGCGGATGTAACCAGGGGCGGATACAGGATTTGAAGTTAGGGGGGGCGCAGAATAAGATTTCGCCGAGCGGAGCGAGGCGAAAAAAATTTTGAAGTTAAAATAATCAAAGTTGATGAAATATTCTTTTAGAGTGGGTACAATGTAGATAGATATCATGCCAAGCGAAGTTTGGCTAGACACATTTGTGGGGGAATGAGCGAGAAATTAAAGGCTTTCAATCTAAAACCGCATAGTTTAAATGACAATCTACATTAACCATAATTAGCAAAAAAATCTTTTAGTCTCTGTTCATTGACTACCTCTATATGTTTACCAGAAAACGGGACTGAATAAAAGTAGAATAGAAACAATTCTGAGTACACAAACTGATTCTCCATATAAAAAAAATAAACGAATTTTATGTCAATGGTTGCTGGGAAAACTGGTGCTACATTACTATAACTTATTCGAATATTTTCGGTGGAAAATGAAGTAGGGACGTCGTATATTCACACAAACAGACAATATTGTGAAATAAAATCGGTTAACTTAAAAAATTCTTTAAATAACTCTCCATAACCACTAGCCCCGGTCAAACTTGGTTCAGACGAAGGAAATGTGTAGATTCGACAGATAGACAGACTGACGGACAGACGCAAAGTGAACGAAGCAAAGATGATAGCTCATCTGACCGTCAATATAAGATTTTGAAAAGGAAAATTATTACTGGTTCAATTATTTGTCAATTCATAATACGTGTTTTTATTTTTGTTCTATTTTCGGAGGTCGTACTAAACTTTTTACATACTGTAAAAAAAATTGGCCGCTAACCACTAACATTTAAATGAGATCCTTAAAAAATGTGCGTATTAACTTGGGTGTAATACTGTAGTACCTACGGGTTTGGTTCTTGACCGTTTATGCATGCTTCGGCAAAATTTATATGTTGCAAATGAGAATCATATAATGTCACAGAGATATTAAAATAATGAGTCAAATTATTAAACTAACCTCTCGCATGAACCATTATCTAATTCTTTATCTTTCCTTAAGAAAGAATCTAACTTAGACTGCTTTCTTGGTCGTGCCATGATGAAATAACCAAAATAGCGGGTAGGGCACTTCCACCTTCTTCGTGGGAAAGTGATGTGGGGATGTTTTTGAACTTCGATTATCAAAGAAATTGTTTATTAAAACTGCAACTACATTGTCACAATTATTTTATTCTAACTGCTGAAAGCCTATGATATTTGTCATCAATCGCAGTACGGCGTTTGACACCTTCCTTTGAAGTGTAACATGTTTATAGAACTTTTAAAAATAAACAATAGGTCAGATAATTAGTAATCACGTTACATAATTCTGTTAAAATCAGTACTGTTTTATAAAGTAAGACTTGTTTGAATGTTAAAACAGATTTAATGCGACGACATAAGGCTAGCTTTCGTCGTCTCTTCGGATACTTATTCTGTGCGGACAACCCATGCTTTGCAAATTTGAGGGGGGGGGGGGGGGCGCACGCCCGCCACGCCCCCGCCTAAATCCGCCCCTGGTAACTGTTTATAAATTAATGTCACTACAAGAATGATCCTAGGTCACTTTTACAAAATATATAAATATTTTAAGGTTACCTCAATTTACCATTAAAATACTGTAAATAGTCATGGTACCCCATGTCAGCTTTACAAAACTGATTTTTTCTAGGTTACTTAATGTCACCTTAGTATTACTGTTTGTCGTACACCTACCTTATGTCACCATTACAATAATGTTTAGGGCTATGTTATCCAATGAAACTTTACAAAGCACAAATTTGTTCAGTCAGGCCATCACTGTATTACTGTACAAGGTCAAGTTATCTCAGGTCTATACTGCAACACTGTATAGGTTAGTTTCAACCTAGGTCAGCTATACAAGCTAACACAAACTTTTCAGGGTTCTTAATGTCATCTCTGTATTACTGTGTAATTTAGGCTACCGCAGGTGAACACTTCAATGGATATAGGAAGATGTGGTGTGAGTGCCAATGAGACAACTCTCCATCCAAATAACAATTTAAAGTAATTTTAAGTAAACCATTATAGGTTAAAGTACGGCCTTCAACACGGAGCCTTGGCTCACATCGAACAACAAGCTATAAAGGGCCCCAAAATGACTAGTGTAAAACCATTCAAACGGGAAAACCAACGGTCTAATCTATATAAACAAAAAATATATATTTGCATGATTAGGTTAACCAAGCTAACCTTCATCGAGTTATTTAGTTTACTTTTACTATTGACAAATACGACCACATTACCCACTACCATATTTACAGCATAACGATATATTCTGGTTGATTTTAATTTGTGTATCTATCTGTCTACCAAACGTCTTTGCACTTTGCTAAATCACATTTAACAATATATTATATTTACACATACAATTATGATATGTTCAACTAAATACTAAAGTTAATGACCCGATACAAATAAGAAGAGATGTATTTTAATATTTGTGTGTTATTTTTCAGAAGTTCTGAATGTGATACAGACGTGTAGGAAAAGTCCAGATTCTGAAATAATAGGTACCACTAATGGTCACAGTTTGTATATTGCGGATCTGAAAACTCTGAAACCAGAGACAGAACTAAATGACCAGGTTCGTTCTTAAGGATTTAAACATAAAACATTTCACTTGTATAGTGTCATTTAAGAATTAACATGAAACGGAATTTCTCGTTGTTGTAGGTACGATAACAATGTAAATTCACACAAAATGGTTGCATCTAGGTATTGGTTTCTGATTTTGAATTATCTCATTTACAATTTTTGTTTTAGCATGCCAATAGTCTTATATCATGCATGCATCCTGTTTTTCCAAGGTACCTCCCTTTAAAGCTTATGATCCATACACACATTTTGTCTACATAAGACTAAAATTGACTATCAGGAAAAAGAATTACAAGCCAACCTAAAATAAAGTTAAAAAAAGTAAAATCACAAAAAAACTGAACTCCAAGGAAAATTAAAAAGTCACTAATGAAAAAAATCAAATGATAAAACACAAAACGGATGGAAAATAACTGTCATATTTAAGAGTGTTCCAATTTACCTGTTTATAAACATATCAGAGTTATCTTTCTTTGCAGTAGTATATATTGCGTGTTGCAGGTCTTTATATAGGAGACAAATTTATTTTGTTTATTTCACCTTAGACCTTAGACCTATACTAAAGAATTAACATATTTTTTCGACCGAGTGCTTGTTATCCTGATACGAATTTCCATCTGGTTTCATATCAACATCAATGGTGCCTCTAGTTACTATCACTATATAATTTTCATGTTTATAAATGACATATTTTGTTTTTGCAGGAATCCATACATCATTAAGTTACAATGATGAAGGTTTCTATCGTAAAACGAATCTAAAATCATGGCATCTCTTTCTGAAGAAGAGGAGAATTATGTCCGATTAGCATTGTTATTGAAAGGAGTGACACCTAGAGCAGTCCGTACTTATTTTGACAGAGAATTTCCACCAGCGTCTCTACCCTCAACACTGAGTAGAAGCTACAACAAACTTACTGACTTAAAAGTAAAGAGAATCATAAATCAGGCTCAGTGGAATCTTTTGATTCCAAGGAATGGTAGGTCTTTGTGTGACTGCAGACAATTTGTTAATTAATATTTCATTAACATGTGGTTTACAATTTTTAGCTCACCTGGCCCAAAATCCTTTTCTTGAAACTACTGGGCCAAATTTAGCCAAAACTTGGTCACACTCATCATTGGGGTATCTAGTTAAAACAAAAATTCTCATAATGCTTATGTTCCCGACTAGAAGGGTGAAGATTTTTTTATGATGTGTTTTAAAGTACTCGTCCAACCATTTGGGGGCTTTGTGTTAGTTGTTTTCTTGTGTGTTGTGCACATTTTCTTACTGTATATTTGGAATCTGACACGGTCACATGTTTGATTTCATTTGAATCTTAACTGTTTTTGTTCAATTTTGAGTCCTTATTCAACCCAACTTCTTTTTTTTTTTTTTTATCTTTCTCTTCTTTTTCTTCTGTTTCTCTGCCTCTGCCTTTGTTTTTCTGTATATTGTTTATTAAATTTGGAATTAGAAGTTCTTCTTTCTATGAGCCTTTTTTTTAGCTTGGTTTTGTAGTTTTTTATTTTGTTTAATTAGATTGTCCAACTCCCTCTGATAATTTTTTTAATTTTAGATTCAGCCGGTATTTGCAGGTTCTCTCTTTCGAAGTCTCTTTCTTTGATTCATTTCTTCTAGCATGTCTAGAGAATTTTGTCCGGCTAACTTTTGAAAGTCTCGTGGATTTTTAAGGAATGTAAGTTTTACCAAACGTTTCTCCATTTTACTAGCTTCTTTCAATTATCGTCAAAAAAATATAGCTTATTTTCATATTTTTCTTAAATTGATAAATTCATGTCAGGAGTGTGATGGATTGCATCTGAATGGTTAATCCTTGACACTTCTTTAATTATACCATTTTATATCAAAATAATTGTTCTATTTTGTACAAAACACATTTCCTGACTTTCCTATATGACATTATAGTTGTAGACACTTTTTTCCTTTGATAAATTTGCATTACTGTGCACAAAAAATAGAAAAAGGACTATTTAAAACTTATTGTGTCAAAACAGTCAAGATAAATACCACGTTTTAAAGGAAAATGGTAGGAATATAACTTGGTTTTAACATTTCTAACCTACAGATTCCTGGAAACGTGTCCTTGTAAAATTATGAATTGACAGAAAATGCCTTAAAAAAAGCGTCACACTCCTTACATATATAATGCACTCCCACATCTAGGATGTTCACATTTCACATTTGTCCACCCCCTCAGTTATGGTCTGTTGACTTTGAATCTTTTTCTTACTAGTTTATATGTATTAGTTTGTGATTAGGTCAGTTTAAGATGAGCCACTAATGTTAAGATAATGATATTTTGTATTCAAATGTATTGACATTTACTAGTTTCATTTCTATGGAGATTATTTAACCCACCACCCTCATTATAGTTCATTGAGATGAAACTTTTACATAGTTTAAATATTTGTGTGTATGCTTGTTTAAAGGGAACGACTTATGAGATTGCAGTGGTTTATAGATTGTTTAGCCATGTACCTTCAGTCATGGTTAATTGACATTGAATATTTACATAACTTACATATTAAAGTATTGCTCTTTTAATTTTAACATTTGCATTATCAAAATAACAAATAGGCGAGACATATATATCTCTGTGTTAACAGTTTATTTTGTTAAGTGAAATACTCAATTATGAAACAAGTTATAAGTCATATGATAACTTTATTTGTCTGTTGCTTTTGATATTTCAAAGGGGTTCCGGATTCCAAAACATTTGATGTAACGTTGATGATCTGTTTAATCAGAAACTTGACATCTATCAATCCTCCAATCAATGGATTTGACAGTCTACCACTGCCAGGGGAGATAACTGCAGAATCTGATCTAGCCAGGATAAAATATTACAGGAATAAAATAGCTCATCATGATAGTAATACAATAGACACTACTTATTTCAATACAGCATGGAGAGATATATCAGAGGTAAGTTTGTTTCTATAATATTGATACTTTCATTATAATTGATATGTTGGACAATGATGTCATATTAAGGCAGTTAAGCTGCCTTATGCGAGCACCCTAGTTTTGTGTGCTACCAAATAAATGCTGAAATACGTGCCATTGTTGACATCTAGCTGGCTACTATATTATTTATAACTTATTGGACATTTTTTTCATACTTTTCATTCTTGATTACAAAAAAATATGACCAGAAAAACCTTAAATGATCGTCGATTTTCCCAAAAGTTTTGAAGTTGCACAAAGGAAGTAGAGCACATACGGAATCCTTATGTAGTTTATTATCCCCTGAGCTTTTGGTTAATATGTCAAAGAACAAATGTATGAAATATTTAATCGCCGAAAATCCCTAAAGACAAGTATTTAAGATTTCCCAAATTGCAAAAGTCGTAGGAATATTTTTTTTGTCGTCAATACGTAGTCAACTACGTATATATACGTCAGTATAAATTCAACTGATCACGCTGTTGGCGGCAATTTTGAATTAGAAGACGAAATGTTCGTATCTTTTCAATTTGGACGCAGGGGTTCAAATTAGCGGTGGTCCGAGGTCTGCGACCTTCCACTTTTGCATTTGGACTTTCTACTTGGTTACTAGCTATGCCCGACATTCCCGACGGACCTTGAAAGAAAAAAAAATAACTTTGCAAACATTTTTACCTAAGTTTCCTAATAAACGATCTCAATCTTATTTTCATTACTACTAGTCATGACAGCAATATTCAATTTGTTCAACCGCTAGCTTTATACAGAAAAGCGCCGATAAATAATGTGTAAATCCGAGCAAAATCGTATCTCACTATCTGTCAAAAACAACATTGAAAATAAAATGGCTGCCGCGAGAAGACAATACAATATCGAAACCGATTACGGAAGCGGATAAGGATAATCCCGGGTTTTGGCTTTCAACTAAAAAAAATCCAGACAGGTGACAAAATACATCTATGCATGGTAAATAAATATAAACACTAGAATTGAAAACCAAAAGATAGAAAAAGCAGAAAATATTTTGTACACCAATTTTAATGTCAAAATACAATACAATATGACAGCTGGGAACAGTTTATCTATATATATATATATGTTCCTGGTAACAGTATAAATTTTCCTTATCAGTGATAAATCTTGGTAATGAATGTTAAATCCTTTCAAGTTAAACATATTTCTGCAATTTCAAGGGGTAATTTTTTCTTCTCAATTTTGATAGGCCAGTTTAAATAGCTGGAAGTTTCTTATATAAAACAAAAGATGTGGTATGATTGCCAATGAGACAACTATCCACAAGAGACCAATATGACCAAAACTTGGTAACGGTCAAGATCCCCCACCTAAACCATATATATTCATATATTCATATATGGGACAATATAAAAAATCATATGAAATATAGGTGGAGGTCGTGGGAGAATTTATAACGATCGAGATCCACAATCTTAAACAATATATATTTATGTATGGGACAATATTACAAATCAAATGAATTATAAGGGGTCCCTATGGTCACTGTACACCCTCCTGTTTGAGAACTTGGAAAAATTCCAGATCATCACCCCTTGACCATATATACTCATGTATAAGACTACATAACAAATCAAATTAAATATAGGGGAAGTCCTTGTAGTCATCCTACCCCTCATGTTTAAGAACTTTGAAACAGATGGGATCCCCAACTCTATATTAAATGGAATATAGAGAGAGTCCCTGCAGTCACCCTACCCCTCCTGGTTGAGAAATTGGAAACACTCGAGCTCCCACCTTTAAATTAAACCATATATATTCATGTATGAGAATTAATCAAATGAAATATAGGGAGAGTCCTTAGGGTCAGCCTACCCACTCCTGTTTGATAACTTAGAAACAGATGAGATCCCAACCCCTCAACCATATATGTTCGTGTATTGGACAATATAACAAATCAAATGAAATATAGGGGAAGTCACTGTCCCCTCCTGTTTGAAAACTTGATAACGGTTGAGATCCCCACCCATAAACCATATATATTCATGTATGGGACAATATAAAAATTCAAATGAAAAATAGGGGTAATCCCTAGGGTCACCCCAAACCCTCTTGTGGGTGTTTTGAGAACTTGTAATAGATTGAGATACCAACGCCTAAACCATATTCATTCCTGTTTGTCATTTCAAAAAAGATTGAATTACATACAAGGTCAATCTCATAGGCGACACATATGCATATCACTTTAATTTGCTAGACCCTTACACCTGTCATTTTATTCCAAACTTAGACATTATGGACTTGAGGTGAAGGTGGGAGTCATTTACATTTACTATGGACAGGTCAGTCAGACCCCAACGTTGATCCCTGTAGAAGTAAACATTTGTCTGATTTCTGACTTTTGTACAGTACAACACAACTTAGTTGTCTTTCGGGGGAAGCAAGTCCATTCATACTTTTACAAGCTCGTACTAAAGTCAACTTGAACCACTTACAGTCAACTAATACAAACTATTACTATCATCTAGAAGAACTGCAATCATTGTAAATTTGTACCACTGCTGACTCATGAAAGACGCATTACCATATGATGGTCATGTGCGTTGCTATTGAAAACCTTGTTAAAATATGAATTATTTGCCTTAATGATTAATTCATTAAATGAACATAAATGTACAATTATATATGAATGTTTAATGTTTGTTCTTTTAAATCTTTAAAAAAAAGTTGAAGCAACATTGCCAGTTTTCATAATTATGTTTGCCTTGGTTTTTGTTTAACTGCCTACAGTGCCTACAGCGCTTTTATTTAGAACATTTTAGTGTTTTTATACGACTGCAAAAATTATTTGTTATCATATTCTGTTTACTATACTGTAACTGTCTGTATGTCGGTCCATCCATTCTGAAAGACTCTTAAGACTCAGAGACCGTTTGACAGATAACTTGTATACTTGGTAGGATTAATTGTTATCATATTCTCTTGACCATACTGTACTGTCGATCTGTCCATCCATACACAATACACAGATAATGTTAAGGCAGATAGCTTGCATTACTTAGTAGGATTATTTGTTAGCATATTCTCTTGACCATACTATACTGTATGTCCGTCCATCCATGCACAATACTCGGAGATCGTTTGACAGATAACTTGAATACTTGGTAGGATTATTTGTTATTATATCCCCTTGACTATACTGTACTGTCGATCTGTCCATCCATACACAATACACAGATAATGTTAAGGCAGATAGCTTGCATTACTTAGTAGGATTATTTGTTATTATATTCCCTTGACCATAATATACTGTATGTCCGTCCATCCATACACAATACACAGATAATGTTAAGGCAGATAGCTTGCATTACTTAGTAGGATTAATTGTTATTATATTCCCTTGACCATAGTGTACTGTATGTTTGTCCGTCCATCCATTCACAATAATCAGAGACGGTTTGACAGATAGCTTGCATACCTGGTAGGATTATTTGTTAGCATATTTCATTGACCATACTGTACTGTCTGTTTGATTTGATTTTTTATGTGAGTGTTGGGACCTGGACTTTGACCTTTTTAGACAACTGTAACACAATGACTCATGGTGAACAGTACTCCTCTGCGACTATTCAACACAAAGCTTTCATGCTTGGTAGGATTGTTTGCCGCTATGTGTAGTTGGCCATATTATACCGACATGTTGATTGGATGATTTAATAGGAGTTATGGAATTTTGACCATTTTTATACGACCGCAAACAAATTTTGCCGTCGTATATTGGTATGACGTTTGCGTCGTTGTTGTCGTCGTCGTCGTCGTAGTCGTCGTAGTCGTCCGAAGACACATTGTTTTTTTGCAATATAACTTAATAGATATAGGAAGATGTGGTGTGAGTGCCAATGAGACAACTCTCCATCTAAGTAACAATTTAAAAAGTAAACCATTATATGTACGGCCTTCAACACGGAGTCTTGGCTCACACCGAACAACAAGCTATAAAGGGCCCCAACATTACTAGTGTAAAACCATTCAAACGGGAAAACCAACGGTCTAATCTATATAAACAAAACGAGAAACAAGAAACACGTACTAGTATATATTACATAAACAAACGACAACTACTGTACATCAGATTCCTGACTTTGGACAGGTGCAAACAATAGCATAACATCACAACATAGAAAAACACACGATAAAATATCAATTGGCAGACTTAACTCAATCAAAAAACGTATGATTACACAATGAAGTTTAACTGATGGATCTTTATGAAGTTTTACCATAAGGTTCAATACCACAAAAGGAAGGTTGGGATTGATTTTGGGGGTTATGTTACCAAAAGTTAAGGAATTAGGGGCCAAAAGTAAGCATTTTTGTAACTTCAAGACAATATCTTGTGAGTTACAAATGTAGTGTATGGGTCCCTCTGACATTGTACCACAAGGTTCCATATCACAAAGTGAATGCGGCGATGAACTTTAGGGGTAATTGCCTCAAAATTTTAAGAATTCGGGGCCAAAAAGGAAAAAAAACAAACATTTTTCTAGTTTCAGGACAATAGTTTGTTTAAGTGTATGGATCTTTCTGAAAGTGTACTACAAGGTTCAATATCACAAAGGGATAGCTGGGTGTGTGTTTGGGGGTCATTACCCTAAAGGTTTAGGAATTTGGGGCAAAAAAGGAGCCAAAAAGCAAGCATTTTTCTAGTTTCCAGACAATAACTTGTGTTCAAGTGTATGGATCTCTCTGAAATTGTACTGCAAGGTACCATACAACAAAGAGAAGGCTTGGATTGAGTTTGGGAGATGAATCATAAGGGGGTTCAACAAATTTTGGGGGGTTTCTCTTTTTCCTTTTTTTTTCCTATAAAATTTTCCATTTTAAGTTGGTTATTTCTGATTTATATATAAAAGCAAATAACGATATGGCAGGAGATACACACCACACACGATGTGTAAATTATTATATAAAGTATTGTGTACTTTAGCAAGAAATCTTCAATTGCACAGTATTGCGCAATAGCAAAACAATCTTCAATTGCACAGTATTGCGCAATAGCAAGAAATATCCAATAGCACAATATTGCGCAATAACAAGAAATCTTCAATTTCACAGTAGTGCGCAATAGCAAAAAATATTGATTTGCACAGTATTGCGCAATTGCAAGAAATATTGAATTGCACAGTATTGCGCAATGGCAAGAAATCTTCTGTTGCACAGTATTACACAATACCAAGAAATCTCAATTGATTTTTTTCAAATTGGGGTCCAAAATTTTGTTTGATTTCATCAAAAATTGAATATATGGGGTTCTTTGATATGCTGAATCTAACCATGTATTGAGATTTTGGAAATAAGACCATACTAGCTAAATTAAAAAAAATAAGTTCTTAGACCAATTTCATTCTGTGTCAGAAACCTATGCTGTGTCAAATAATAAATAGTTATCCAAATTCAGAGCTGTATCAAGCTTGAATGTTGTGTCCATACTTGCCCCATCTGTTCAGGGTTCGACCTCTGTGGTAGTATCAAGCTGCGCCCAGCGAGCATTTTATTAGACTATTATTATACACTGACACCTTGTGTAGCCTATTGCTAATGACTGTAATTAATGCTACTTCTTTGATACAGTTTGACAGAAAGCTCTAAAACTTGGCAGGATTTGTAGGTCTTTATGTGTAGGTGGCCATAGTATACCGTCAGGTTGGTGCAACTCTCATTTATTGGGAATTATAGGACTTTGACTTTTTCTTAACATATATATAAATATATGTGTATACCAAAATGACACCATGTTTGGCCCTTTGAATCACAGCTCAAAAAACTCTTTATAATGTAATCTATGATTCGTAGTACAGCTTTATACTTCAACACAGTTTAATCCCTATGTAAACAGCAATTCCTATCAAAACTGACGAACAAGGAAAGTCAAATTAAATGAAATAAAAATGATTATTGTACATAGACACGATAAAGAATAATGTTTTGA
>CM034362.1:93073534-93163534 GCA_019925275.1 Mytilus edulis
AAATTTCACCCTGAGGAGAACCAAAAAAAATCTTTAAAATCTTCCCCTCTAAAACTGTTAGGTGACGACCATTTGATATTCGGGTGTTGGGGGGGGGGGGGGGGGGGGGGGGGGGAGGCAGGAGGATTTGTTTTTGATCGGTCATTTATTTTTGTAAACTGAGAGGACAGATTATTCATTTTCTGCACTATTGAAGCAAGATTTTTCATTTTCATTAAAGCAAGGGACTGATTATTCATTTTTTACCACTATATATATGACATTTAAAAACATACAATTTTTTAAATATTTGTTAAATTATGAATAGTTAGATATAGGAAGATGTGGTGTGAGTGCCAAATGAGACAACTCTCCATCCAAATAACCATTTAAAAAATGGAAAACTATTAATACATGTATAGTCAAGTCATTGTGTACCATTTAATCAGAATACTAGTAGTTCATTATCCCCTTCAAAAATTTTAAGATTCAAGAATTCATTCATAACCTCAGACACATACTTGTGTACAAGTAGACAATATATACAAACATTTTAAGATGATACATAGTGAGAAAGGACAAACGAAACAGAAATACATAGTAATAAGTATATTATAAAGGACAATTGGTATAATTAGATTAAGTATTTTATAATTTTCTTAACAAACTGAATCATTTATATTCCCAAGCAATATACACATATTGCATACATACATAGTATTAAAGTTAATTTAGTTTGGTTTTAGCTAGCCTCTATCAAAAGTAGTGTCAAACATATTTTGCCGAGCGGAGCAAAATTTTTGAAGGGTTTTGGAACCGCTGAAGGTCCAATAAGCTATAGACCTGCTGAGTTATTTATTTTCAATACATTGCAAGTCAGGTAATTTATTTTCAAACTGCCGCAGAACAAAACATTTATTTTTGGCATTATCAAGGCTGAGTTATTTATTTTCAAAATCAAATGATTTTACTATATAAAGTTGCTTTACTATCAGCATGATCAGTACATATCAGTTTGACGACTATTTCAAGGCTCTGCCACCTACCGAATAAAGGCTTCTATAGTCCGCGGTTTTATTCTCCTCAACAGGCCTCGACAATAACGCTTGTCCGATTGTCCGGTACTAGAGGTAAAAAAGGTCGGACAAGTAAAAGCTATACCAAGCTTGTCCGATTGGACAAGTAGAATCATTCTGCAGAAAATAAATTTTAATCCAACTTTGATGAACTAAATATAATTATTAAAAAAAAACAAGAAAAGAAGATTTGTTTGACATCTTTCCTTTTTACACTGAAACTAATTGAAACTTTTTATTTCTCAAGACCCCTCAGACTTGCAATCGATAATGTAAAACTGGTTCTTTGTCTAGTACTTTTAACAGGTAAAAAGCACACTTTTCTCGGAAACCAGTCTTACCGATCCCATTCAACCATGCACTTTTTAGATAAGGTAACTTTACAAGACAGTTCGTCACCAGCTCGGAAATGATTCGGCTCCAAGTTTAATAGACAGTTGGGCACCGTAGGAGACATATTTCATAGACATGATTAATAGACAGTTTGGCAAAGCAGTAGACATTTCTGGACCAAGACAAATCTGATTCCTACCTTATTTTGTTGCTTTATAATAATTAATACCAATGTCCATACCCTATTTTTTAGCTCACCTGGCTTAAAAGGCCAAGTGAGCTTTTCCCATCACTTGGCGTCCGTCGTCTGTCGTCGTCCGTCGTCGTTAACTTTTACAAAAATCTTCTCCTCTGAAACTACTGGGCCAAATTAAACTAAACTTGGCCACAATCATCATTGGTGTATCTAGTTTTAAATTTGCGTTTTTTGACCCGGCCAACCAACCAAGATGGCCGCCATGGCTAAAAATAGAATATAGGGGTAAAATGCAGTTTTTGGCTTATAACTCAAAAACCAAAGCATTTAGAGCAAATCTGACCTGGGGTAAAATTGTTTATCAGGTCAAGATCTATCTACCAGAAATTTTTAGATCAATCAGACAACCCATTGTTGGGTTGCTGCCCCTAAATTGGTAATTTTAAGGAAATTTTACTGGTTTTGGTTATTATCTTGAATATTATTATAGATGGAGATAAACTGTAAACAGCAATAATGTTCAGCAAAGTAAGATTTACAAATAAGTCATCATGACCAAAATGGTCGGTTGACCCCTTTAGGAGTTAATGCCCTTTATAGTCAATTTTTAACCATTTTTGGGATACGATTGCTGTCAAGCAATCTGTAGACTTTTACTGTTGACCCTATGATACACTCCCTCACGTCATTCATTTTATTCTAAACATTCAACAACATCTCAGATTCTTATGATTGTCTTGCTTTAAAAGGTAAAAACAAGCAAAACAATTGAACATAAACAACTTTCCTGTAATGTTTTACTCATAATCTTCATGTGGGATTTTTTCCTTGACTTATATGCGTGTTTTTAACTATACGGAAAATCAGAATTAAACAGTATTTATATTTAGTGTTTTTATAAATTTAGAAACACGTCAGAGGGAATTCCCAAATTTTGATAACTTTTTTTGAAAGCCGATCGATAATTCTATTTCTGTCACAAGAACTGAAGTGGAGTATTTCTATATTTTACCGTTATGAAACTGATATTTGATACTGTACTATCATAAAGAAATGGAGAACCATTCATCATATCATTAAATAAACGTTCTTGTTCCAAATCGCAAGTCACGGTTTGTTTATGTATTAATGCCCATGCGTGGTCTCACTAATTAGAGACAAAAAGAATTGTAGAGACAAAAAGCGTCAAGAAGCGACAAGAAGAATAATATTAGCAACAAGAAACTATTTAGCGACAAGAAAACATTTTTTTTATTTATATTACTTATTCGAAATAAATATTAAAAAATATGCAAAAGAAAACAATTTCAACGACAGGAAAGTTAATTTTGATAGGGGAAAAAATGAAACTTGAAAATCTAATACAGTTGCTACATTTATTTACATGATATTTTATAAGGTATCACAGGAAGTATTACCTTTACCCTGTCGTTTTATGGTATTACTTTTACTTATGTTTTAGAACAATAATATATTTTGTCTTTTTATTTGTTTTTAAAACTATTTTTGTACAATATATAATTAACTTGCAAAATGCATTATTTGTGCATAATTGTCCAGAAAATACATACACAAATTGTGAAATACAAATTAAGAACTGAAATCAAACAAGAGGAAAACATAATTAAAATGTGAATATTTTTCATCATTTTATTTTGTGTATTGTCTCATTTAACGAAATTTATCATGTTTATGCATAAAGATTGAAGATTAAAGGAAACTGATGACAATCTTGAGTTTTCAACAGGTGTTAACTATTCAGTACAATAATTGTATATTCTGGTGCGTGTAATTGATGAAGGTGTTAATGGATGTTATTGTAGCAATTAAACAAAGGACACGCACCTAGTTAATCTCATTTGATGCTCTTAATTGTGTATTACCTTAGAGTGAAGCCACAGCTAATGTTGGTCGTATCAGGAAAAATTAATTGTACAGTTAGGAAGGAAATGATATTTCATGTTTTTGTTTTATTAAATCCTTCAAAAGGAAGGTGACAAATCTTTGTTTTTATTTTCATTTTATAGCGTTTACATTTCCTTTGCTCTTACACATGTTTAGTTTCTTCATCTATCAATATGATAATAAAAAGTACACAATCTCTTCCTCGATTTTTTTTTATTTCTTGATCTTTCAATATAATCCTAAAAAAAATTTTGATGTATGTGATAACAAAATGTTTTCTTGTCGCTAAATAGCTTCTTGTTGCTTTTTGTCACTATTTTTTTTTCTTCTTGTCGCTTCTTGACGCCTTTTGTCGCTAATTAGTGAGACCCCCCATGCGTGTAGTTTTCCTGATTTCAAGGGGTATCAGATTGAGTGATTCCCCCCTTCATTGATTAATTTGAAACTCATGGGATTCTTTCTATGTCTGTCTGCATATTGAGGGCTATTGTTGTTGCATAATTTTAAATCATATGCATAATTTAAATTAAAATAAATGTTTCATCGTAAAAATTACCTATAACACCCCTTCAGCAGAAATGGAATCTTCCATATTATCGTTTCGAGTTGTCTCCTTTTTCGAAGTATTCGTCAAAAAGAATAAACTCGTTAATGCCGATAAACGTCGTATTATATTAAGAACGATCTCAATGTAAACAGAGGAGTGTGTACGGAAAGGACTCATGCCCTCTGACCCAAAGGAACTTCAATAATTAAAGAGTAAGAAATGGGGTTCCTCTGTCCAAATAATTATGACGTCTGGGACGGCTATTTTTTTTTTCTGAGACGCCTTCCTACGACGAAGGCGTCCCAGAAAAAAAAATAGCCGTCCCAGACGTCATAATTATTTGGACTAGGGTTCCTCCTAAACTGGTCCGCCGTTCTATATATATAGCTTCGCACCGAAGGTCAGTGTAGCGATAAGTGAACACAACAGGGGGCCAGTTTAGGGTTCCTCCTAGAATTACGGTGATATAAAAGATACTGAAGCAAGTTAACTCGTACCACGGCATTGGAACCAAAAAAGTTAACTTGTACTACTGGGAAGTCGTACCATTCAGAAAAATATATTAAAAAATTTGATGTTTTATGGGTTTCTGTTTGTAAACTTAATAGAAATGAAGTTGAATTACTTGAATTTTACACAGGAGTTAAATGAAAACTTTTGAATGGTTTTACACTAGTAATTTTGGGGCCCTTTATAGCTTGTTGTTCGGTGTGAGCCAAGGCTCCGTGTTGAAGGCCGTACTTTAACCTATAATGGTTTAATTTTTAAATTGTTATTTGGATGGAGAGTTGTCTCATTGGCACTCACACCACATCTTCCTATATCTATTAGACAAAAATAAAGAATGTTTTAAAGCATTAATGTTTTAACTGATATTTCAAACTAGAACATAGGCGGATCCAGGCCCCATTCTTTTTCGTGGAAAACATTTGGTTGATTATAAAGGGAATCATTGAAGCATGACTGGAGCGGGCCCCCTCTTAGGTCAGTCAGCGGGCTCCTTCTTAGGAAAAGTTCTGGATCCGCCACTGTAGAACTTAATCCAGAGGAAAGTTAAAACATTGCTGTAAAAATTGATATTATGTTCATTCGGTATAAAAATGCTCAAATTCATAGATATTAAAGTTTTATTCCGCTAGATAAGCGATCACCATCGATTTTAAATTTAGAGTATCATTTCTCTACCGTCAGCCATTTTGTCTTCTTTCCCGGTTAATAAAATCGATATGTCTATAAACCCAAAAGGAACAAAACTACAGTAACCGATGTAGTCGTAATTGCGTGTCGATATCTTGTCAATCGTACGGTTGTTTTATCCGACTTACTAACTTGATAGGAAAATATTCTTATTTTTTTAAATTACCATGGTCTGTTGTTTTTAAACTGTTGATATTGGAATTAGGTAAAAAGTCAAAGTTGAAATCATAAATAAGTGTTCCGTGAAAATTGTTTTCGAAAATCTAATTTGTTCATAATTCTTTAAAGTAATAAACTTTTTTCAAATAACTTTTAATCTTCCCTCATCTGATCACCAGCATGGCTAAAGGTATTACTTTCAAAGGTATTGTGAGGGGTGTGAGGTGACACGTCCAGGTATTCAAGCGATTTCCTGTCGGGCTTGCAAGTTCAAGCATCGTTTCACTTCTGCATGTATTGATCAGTGTACACGGCTGATAACTTATAACTTTCCATTTTGAACTATCAGATGTATAATATACAACTCTGTCTTACTTGTCATTACTAAACTCATACGCTTGTTTATAAATAACATTTCTGGTGTGAAGAATATTATTCATAAAAATATTAAAAATAGCAAAAAAATAAGATTTGATGAAATTAAAATCTATTTAAATATTTTTTCCAAGGGTGAATTTGGGAAAATGTAATATATACTCATTGTCAATGGTGAAGGACAGATTGGAACATACCAGAAATATTGATTTAAAAAAATGTATGCACTTGCCGACGATTCGTTTATACGACTGGGTAGAAAGTTATGGAACTAAAGCGCAATTTAAAATATATACATGTATACATTAAACAGAAGAAAAAAAACATATATTTTGAATAAATTGGGGTAAAAGTTTTGTAAATAGACTAGTCCACATATGCCAACAGTATGAAATCATTGAATGTCGATTATCATAGACTATTGTATACCAGAAGAAGAAGAGAACCAATTTGATTTAAATACAGGTCGATGTATAACTTTTGCTTTAATTCATTGAAGTTATCACAGGAAATAGTAAAATCACAGATTTATATTTCAATAAGATTGTTCTCGAACAAAGGAAGGAATTCGTCATCACAATTGTTATATATGCCACTGGACGAACACTAATTATCCCCAAGGGATGTGAATATTTTGCTGGGAAACTTTTGAGTATCAAAGTTTCAAATTAATTTCGGGATTTATTTTCTTTCTTGGTATTCAATAACAGAAAAAAGAATAAATTACTTGTCCGCTAAATAGGGGTATTCTTGTCAGATAAAAGACTTTTAGTTATATTTTAAAAAAAATATGGAAATATGACATTAAATTGTTTCTGTCGTTTTTTTTTAAACATCGTTAAAATGATGTGTGTCTAAGATGAACGCCACAAGAACCTGTAATACTAGTACGAGAGTATAGCATGGCATGTAAACCTTGCTTCTCAATAATATGGTTGTATTGGAAATCTTTTCATACAGATTGACAACTCATGGTCCGATATGCATGTAATATTTGCCACATAACACCCATAGTTCTTTCTACCATCATCATCTTATTCTTTGATATTGCTGTAAACATCGATGGTTCAAACCCAAACAAAATGGGTGTAATGGACCCTCAGACCTTCCCCGTGTTATACACTTGTGGAACTTAATATATAGACGAAATTTCTGTATTGAAATGAATCTACATCTCACAAACAGGATTTTCAAATTACGATTTTGAGTAATCACCTTACAAACCAATATAAAAGTATGGCAAGATATAACCATGAAGGAATTTAGTTTTTGTCAGTCGCAAGAACTCATCACCACATAAACGTATACGTATATATATGCATGCAGTTTCAAATATCAATAACAAGCGGTCGATGTCGATAGTCCGTTTTCTAATTGTTCAGAGTTCGACATGTCACTTGTTCATTCTTGGAAGCCTTCATATTCCCTGTCCAACGATGGGAACTCTTTCTGATTGTATTGACTATAAATGCTTATATGGTAATTCTGTCGTTTATCTGTACAAGTGGTTGCATTTCCTCTCCTTTCCCAATTTAACAAACAAACGAGCGAAACGCTACTAGTCTGCTTTCTCTGGAGCTCATCCTCAAAGGCGTTCAAACTTACATGTATGTATACTAATAATGATTGTTTCAAGAACAACGATGAATGGACGAACTATTCTAAATTCGTCAATATCAGTTATGCATGACTAAGATATAAGTTTTATTACAACTACTGTATTACTTATTTGGATTAATGACGGCTATCATGTTCAACATTGCACAAATATTATCATAGAATTTTAAAAAAAAATCCTCAAAAAAAATAATGCCTTAGCTTAGATAATTGGTATTCTTTTCATATAAAGTTCGTGTAAATGATTGTCAAATGAATTTAATTATGTAAGAATAAAATGTTTAAAAGAAACTAAAAAAAAATCTTGCATTTTATATGTTGTATTTTTTTTTCAATTAAAAACTTTAAAATTGCTATAGTTTTATACGCATTTAAACACAGCCAGATTTGAATACAAGTTAAAAAATTTCCGGTAAAGTCAATGATATCAAACAGATTTGCAATGGTATATCAAATTGGGTAATATTGCATTTAGTTTTTATTAAAGATTAAAACTACTATTTTTTACTTCATTTACGCCAATTGCCGCTAAGAAAGTAATCAAAAATTGTTTCCTTTTATTTTTATGCACTTTTGGAATTACGAATCTGAATTTTATTTTCAATTAATTTACACAATTTAATTATTGTATCTTTATTCTCATCGTGTATTAAATCTTAGTGTATTAAAATCGTGACAGCATACTCTTTCTATTCCTTTCTGTTTATCCTTTCCAAATAACAACATTTATACCTATGTTCGCTTGAACTCACACCAGCGGCTAAATAGCTACAAGGTAAACAAATTGACCTCAAGCCGAGAAATATACAGTGACATTTACAATATAATATACACACTCTGCTCACACTGTAGTTGCATTGAAATGATTATCAAAACAATAACGGTAAATAGAACTGAAATATTTTCAGTTCAATATCAGTAAAAATGTTCAATAAATATTTTATGAAAAAAATCTCAACAATAATTAATGAAATTTATTCGAAAACATTTACTAGAGATAATTTAATAGGAATTTAATTCATCATTACAAAACGGTATATGCATATTCATTTTCGTTCATTCTTATATTGTGGTTAATGACTACGACCATTCGTCAGCTGTGCGCTTTTAATTACGTATATTGTCGATAAGATATAAGAGTTAAACAGATTTTATTTTTTCCCAGAATTCAATAAATCGGGCTAATACGTCACGACCCACTCGAGAATTCAACCAAAAAAGTTACAAATACTTGATTTTCTCCGTTATTAGAAGGAATATAAATTTAAAACTTTGCAAATGTGTTTTTTATGTTAACATGAACATAATTAGATGATAAGTAAAAAATCGCGGAATTTCCCTTTAACTGTACCTTATTAAAATTGAACATGTTGAATATATATATATCCAATATAAGTTAATTAAAGCTGTAATCCATGATCACAAATTGAATGCTATGTTTACAATTGTTGAAAGCCATGTGCTTTTTTTGCGGGGAAAATGCGGACCCCATTAACAGGAATCAGTTACATTTCATTGTTATTTATAGACTGTAAAAATAATTTTGGCAATCATTTTGACTAACTGCTAAGATTTAATTATTCATGAAAAATTTTCTTCGGGTGAAACTGTTTATACTTTAATTAACTACATCTGCCACAGTATTTTCTATCCAATATACAAGGAACATTAGCTACAAATTGGTCATTGTACTTTCAAATTATATACATTTTACAGACTTAAGAGGTATTGGATGAAAGTAACGTACATGTATATCATGTATATTCATCATTTAACACTATTTGAATGCATTTAAATAAGTTGGTATGAGTTTGCATTGGTACAAGTTTTTTTAGTGGTACAAGTTTACAATGGTACAGGATAACTATAATTCGATAAAACACAATAAGTACATGGCTCATACACTTGTAACGGGGATTGGCTATTCTTTAAGTTGAGTGACTATTCAGATTGTTACATTTTGCATGTGCAGTTGAATTAGTTTAGAGAATAATACTATCCAGCTATACCAGGATTACTGGCCAAAAATGCTTGAGACTCACGCATGTTCATGCTTTTTTGCGGCAGTATTCTTGGATCTATTTTTAGCTCACCTGGCCTAAAAGGCCATGTGAGCTTTTCTCATCACTTGGCGTCCGTCGTCGTCGTCGGCGTCCGACGTCGTCGTCGTCTGTCGTCGTTAACAATTTTTCAAACATCTTCTTCTCTGAAACTACTGAATGGATTTGAATGAAACTTAGCATGATTGTTCCTTGGAGTATCCTGCACACAGTGTGTGCTTCGATTTTTGATCCGTCAAAAAACATGACCGCCGTTACTAAAAATAGAACATAGGGGTCAAATGCAGTTTTTGGCTTATATCTAAAAAACTAAAGCAATTAGAGCAAATCTGACAGGGGGTAAAAATGTTCATTAGCTGAAGATCTATCAGCCCTGAAATTTTCAGATGAATCAAACAAACCATTGTTGGGTTGCTGCCACTTAATTGGTAATTTTAAGGAAATTTTGCAGTTTATGGTCATTATCTTGAATATTATTATAGATAAAGATAAACTGTAAACAGCAAAAATGATCAGCAAAGTAAGATCTACAAATAAGTTAATATGACCAAAATTGTCAATTGACCCCTTAAGGGGTTATTGTCCTTTAATGACAATTTTTCACAATTTATTCATCATATTTGCTGACTTTAAAAAATCTTCTCCTCTGAAACTACTGAATGGATTTGGATGAAACTTAGCATGATTGTTCCTTAGATTATCCTGCACAAAGTGTGTGCTTCGATTTTTGATCCGTCAAAAAACATGGCCGCCTTTACTAAAAATAGAACATAGGGGTCAAATGCAGTTTTTGTCTTATATCTCAAAAACTAAAGCATTAAGAGCAAATCTGACATGGGGTAAAAATGTTCATTAGCTGAAGATCTATCAGCCCTGAAATTTTCAGATGAATCAAACAAACCATTGTTGGGTTGCTGCCACTTAATTGGTAATTTTAAGGAAATTTTGCAGTTTTTGGTCATTATCTTGAATATTATTATAGATACAGATAAACTGTAAACATCAAAAATTATTAGCAAAGTAAGATCTACAAATAAGTTAATATGACTAAAATTGTCAACTGACCCCTTAAGGGGTTATTGTCCTTTAATGACAATGTTTCACAATTTGTTCATCATATTTGCTAACTTTAAAAAATCTTCTCCTCTGAAACTACTGAATGGATTTGGATGAAACTTAGTATGATTGTTCCTTAGATTATTCTGCACAAAATGTGTGCCTCGATTTTTGATCCATAAAAAAACATGGCCGCCGTTACTTAAAATAGAACATAGGGGTCAAATGCAGTTTTTGGCTTATATCTCAAAAATGAAAGCATTTAGAGCAAATCTGAGATGGAGTTAAAATGTTCATTAGGTCAATATGTATCAGCCCTAAAATTTTCAGATGAATCAAACAACCCATTGTTGGGTTGCTGCCACTTAATTGGTAATTTTAAGGAAATTTTGCAGTTTTTGGTCATTATCTTGAATATTATTATAGGTACAGATAAACTGTTAATAGCAAAAATGTTAAGCAAAGTAAGATCTACAAATAAGTCAATTGATCAAAATTGTCAATTGACCTCTTATGAAGTTATTGCCCTTTAAAGACTTTTTTCACAATTTGTTCATCATGTTGACTTACTTTAAAAATCTTCTCCTTTGAAACTGCTTTATCAATTTCAGCCAAACTTAGGCTAAATGAGTTTCAGAGTTTCAGAGTATCTAGTATAAATTTTATATTTCATTTCCTTGTATATCAAGAAACATAGATCCTATGGCTAAAATAGAACATAGGAGAACATATTTTTTTTGCTTTTGAAGATAATATGATGATTCAAAGAACATTTAAATAAATTGAAAAGCCAAAATAATCATTGATGAGATTTTAAACCAAAAAAAATCAGGTGAGCGATTCAGGCTCTTGAGAGCCTCTTGTTTTCCTCTTTGATCTTTATAATTTTGGCCAAATCTTATGCATTTGTTTAATGAAAATTTGGCAGAACTGCTATACATGTTTCAATGAAAACTATGGCAATCGTATCCCTCAGAGCATTCTGCTCTTTGATTCCTAAATCTCCATGATCTTTTACAAAAATCTTCTCCTCTGAAACTACAGCGCCAAATTAATCAAAACTTGGCCACAATCATCATTTATGTATCTAGTTTAAAATTTTGTGTTTTTTCACCCAGCCAACCAACCAAGATGGCCGCCATGGCTAAAAATAGAACATAGGGGTAAAATGCAGTTTTTGGCTTATAACTCAAAAACCAAAGCATTTAGAGCAAATCTGACTGGGTAAAATTGTTGATCAGGTCAAAATCTATCTGCCCTGAAATTTTCAGATGAATCAGACAACCCATTGTTGGGTTGCTGCCCCTAAATTGGTAATTTTAAGGAAATTTTACTGTTTTTGTTTATTATCTTGAATATTATTATAGATGGAGATAAACTGTAAACAGCAATAATGTTCAGCAAAGTAAGATTTACAAATAAGTCAACATGACCAAAATGGTCAGTTGACCCCTTTAGGAGTTATTGCCCTTTATAGTAAATTTTTAACCATTTTTCGTAAATCTCCATGATCTTTTACAAAAATCTTCTTCTCTGAAACTACCGGGCCAAATAATCCAAACTTGGCCACAATTATCATTGATGTATCTAGTTAAAAAATTGTGTTTTTTGACCCGGCCAACCAACCAAGATGGCCGCCACGGCTAAAAATAGAACATGGTGGTTAAATGCTGTTTTTGGTTATTACTCAAAAACCAAAGCATTTAGAGCAAATCTGACACGAGATAAAATTGTTTATCTGGTCAAGAACTATCTGCCCATAAATTTTAGGATGAATGGGACAACCCGTTGTTGGGTTACTCAGACAGCGATTCAGGCTCTTGAGAGCCTGTTGTTTTATTAAGTCAGTTTAAAAGAAACTACTTACAATTAGACAATATTTTGTATAAAGTTACATTGCTGTCTGTTCATCTCAGTTTGTCAACCATTTCAAGGCCCTACCCACTAGTTGGTCTAGGGACTTTGTATTAATTAGTAATGTAGCTGCCCATCCATTTGCCTTTTTTCTGAATTTTATGCCGACAGTCGAGACATATCTCTATGTCAACAGTTTATTAAAATTATTTCTTGCTGTTGAAAAACTATAATAAGATTGAGTCAAATACATTCGCAGTTTAATTATTTTTTGAGGAAAAATACTATTAATGAAAGCAACCCTTGCAGAAATAAATCCTGACATTTTTTTTAATCCTGTATCCTATATCCTGTAGTGTTATAATAAGGTATATAGGGAAAAACAATTCTGAGACAAGTGCCTGTGGACTGTCACTGTCGTTACTGGTTTGCTGCAAGAAGTTTTTTTTTACTCTTCTTTTCCCTAAAGATGTAAATTCTGATTTTCTCCAAGTTCACATATGTGCCTTTCTATTAATTGTCGTCCGGCATATAAATAACTTAGAAAAATATAAGATCAATGATAGATAGGCCCAACGACAGACGTTTCTCAACGTATGTACAATGTAAACAAACCTTGATCTCCTGGTTTTAATCGTACTGAACAGTTCGGCCCTAAAAATACCTTCAAAGTGAGTCCACTTGTTTATTCACATGCACCATGTGCCGTTTAAACTAAAGATTATTTTTTTAATATACTTAATAAAACTGCATATTAATAAATATTTGTTTGCGACACCCTTGATTTATTTTCATGCTTCCGTTACGGCACAGATCAACTTCTCTGGCCGATATTATCTGGGGCGAGATTGTCACAGTCTCAACGTCAGCGTAAGTGCACTCTTGGGTAATACGTCACCAAAATGGAGATTACGCTGATGGAAACACGGAAAAGACATTTCCAGGCAGAAAGATTTTAGATAAGTGCATTACAAATTTAATTTAACATGACAGACATGTGTATATTATTATAAAATATAATTTGTTGAGGAACTATGATTTTTTTTATGGTTTTTATGTTCAAAGCAACATCAGAAAGTCTAAAGGCATATTTGAAAATTTATTTTTAATTATATATTAAAACAAAATTAATAATTGTTTCCACATATGATTATTGGTAGTTACCTAAAATTCATTGTTTTTGAATTGTTTGAATTGTTCTTTTGTGAAAATAATAAGTAGCCAGTTTTTTTAATCTTATGGGGATAAAAAGGGGGAGGGTTTTGAAATGAATTTGATTCATTAACAGCTTCCTATGTAGTGTATAAACAGGCAACAACATTTCAATTGAATTTATTGCTTTAAAACAATTAGAACAATTGATTCTTTGTGGATTTTTTTTTATACTTTTAGGGGATTGAATGATTAAATATCAAAATGGAGCTGCCAGTTATGATAGTAAAACAGATTCCGTGGAGATTTCAGTAACATTTATTCAGCGATTTTACTTGGAAGAACAGAGACAACAAAATATTACAGAAAGAAGCAGAAACTTGTATCCTTTTATATTATTATATCTGACGCATAGTTACTTTAATTTTAATATTGGGTGGGTACAGGTGCAGATCCAGCCATTTTGAAAAGGGGTGGGGTTCAAACTATGTACTATAAACCCTTTCAAATGCATTGATCTTGCTAAAAAAAGGGGGGGTTCCAACCCCCCCCAGAATCCTCTCCTTGATCCTCCACTGGCGTACCATTTTTATGCCCCACCTATGATAGTAGAGGGGCATTATGTTTTCTGGTCTGGCTCCGTTCGTTCGTCCGTCTGTGCGTCTGTTCGTTCAGGTTAAAGTTTTTGATCAAGGTAGTTTTTGATGAAGCTGAAGTCCAATCAACTTGAAACTTAGTACACATGGTACTTATTATATAATCTTTCTAAGACTTTTGACTTCAATTTCACGGTCCACTGAACATAGAAAATGAAAGTGGTGGAAGTTTCAGGTTAAAGTTTTTGGTCAAGGTAGTTTTTGATGAAATTGAAGTCCAATCAACTTGAAACTTAGTACATATGTTCCCTATAGTATAATCTTTCTAATTTTAATGCCAAATTAGATTATTACCCAATTTCACAGTCCATGGAACATGCAAAAGGATTGTGCGAGTGGGGCATCCGTGTACTTTGGACACATTCTTGTTATTGGTAATTTAAGATAACAATATGGGCATTAAGGTGGTACCTAACACTACAGGGAGATAACTCTGTAAAATCAGCTAAACGTTTTAATGACGTTGTGTTGTAATTGGAATATTAAGCTTCTCAATGATCAAAATTCGTATTTGTCAAACTGCTATATAACCAGTGTAATTTTTCTGATAAAATGGTTGGTTCAATTGTTTGGAAATTTTTATATATTTGTCAAAGGGTAAAATTAAATACTCTGTCAAAATTTTATGAAAATTAAACGAGCGAAATTAATTTTAGTGAAAGTGTTGGGTACCACCTTAAGCAATTAAATATGACCAACAAGTTTGCTAATTATTACTTGTATTTAATTTAATAGTTAAATAATCATTAAGGTGGCTCGGGTGTCTTCCTTCATCTTGGATTTTAAATAAGCAGATATCTTTGGTCTATATATTTGATGAAATGTGCAAATTTTGAGAGTTGTATGTAAATTTTGTAAAAGACTTTTGATATAAATAAAGAAAATTGTGTGTTTTAACATAACTTTAGTTGTAATTTTGTAAAAACGCCTTGTTTGTGTTTGATTAGATTTTTTCAAACTAAGCCAAATAAGGGGAGATAACTCTGATAAAGTAAATTTTACAATAGAAAGTGTTATGAATTTACCTATTTTGATATGTAGCAGGAAAACAAGTTCGGTGACCCCATTTTTTCTTTTGCTTATTTGAAAGCATGTTATAAGAGCAATATTCTCACATTTTATCTTAAAGTTCTTATAGTACGTTTTCGTTTTATCACACAAAATTTAATTTTCCGTGAATAATCTATACAAAATCTGACAATTTTGCGCAACCTGTAGCGTGAAAAAAAGTCCGGTGACCCATATTTTTTAATACAGTTTTGAAAAAAGCATGATAAAAGCTTTATCTTGACAAGTTATCAAAAAATTCTGTCAGTTTTAATTAAGACGCCCCAGCCACCTTAAATACAAGGCATTTTTTTTAATCTGAACTTCAACAGCCTTTGAGATAAGCTATTTAACATGGCCAATACAAATACTCATTTGTACTTATTTTTCATACAACTACAATTCTTGCATTAAATAAATAAATTGATATTTACTACATGTAACGTAATTCAAACAGTCAATTGGGGTTGATATCTTGCATTAAATAGGATAGTGACCGCCATTGACAGTAAAACCTCGTTCGACTCACTAGACAAGCCCCTGTGTACCAAGGCAAACATCTATCTTATCAGTGGCATAATCAGGGGAGGATTCTAATTTTTTTTTTGATAATCAATGCATTTGGATAGGGACATATAGCTGAATTCCCCTTTATCATGGGTTTTGAACCCCCATTTTTGAAATGGCTGGATCTGTCCTTGATTAGAATAAGTAATATGGATTTAAAATAATTTAAGAAAATATTTGCAATAGAAAAAAATGTGCATTTAAAAATGATACCAGGGCAAACACCTACCTTATCAGTTGTGTATTCAGGGGAGGGTTCTGGTTTTTTTTGTGGACAATCTATACATTTGAATAGGGACATATAGTTGAACCCCCTTTTATTATCCAGGGTTGGGAACACCCCTTTTTGAAATGGCTGGATCTGCCCTTGTTTAAAATAAAGAATATGGATTCAAACTAATTTAAGAAAATATTTGCAATAGAAGAAAAATGTGCATTAAAAAAGGATTTTACTCAAATTTTGTAATTTCTTATAAATAGAGTTCATGCAAGACATTTATTGGTCCTGAAGTAAGGACGTTCTAAGGATATTCACAGGATATTCTCAGGATATACCAGGACCAACTAAATGCAAGCAAATCTAATCCTGACAAACTAAGGACATTGTCAGGATATTCACAGGATATACCAGGATTATCCCAGGGCTTACTCAATGCAAGCAAATCTGTAAATCCTGACATCAGGATAATTTCCTGAGACCAGGACCTGAGGAATCCTGAGCACAGGATTATCACAGGATTTTCTACTAGGATATTTATGGTCTGGACTGTCTCTGGATATCCCTGGAATATCCTTGTTCCAATACCGTCCCATGTTTAACCCTATCTCAGGATCAGGATATCTCAAGATTGCCCTGTGATTTTTCTCAAGATTATCCTGAGATATCCTGGGCATATCTTGTGATATCCTGCAACATTTTCGCAAGGGCATGATGATGGCTGTGTTTTTCCATCAGAGCTTGATATTTTGTATGCCCCATTTATGGGCATTATGTTTTCTGGTCTGTGCGTCCTTTCGTCCGTCTGTCTGTCCGTTCTTTCGTCCCTTCGTCCGTCTGTCCAACTTCAGATTAACGTTTTTGGTCAAGGTAGTTTTTGATGAAGTTGAAGTCCAATCAACTTGAAACTTAGTACACATGTGCCCTATGACATGATCTTTCTAATTTTAATGCCAAATTAGAGATGTTACCCCATTTTCACGGTCCACTGAACATAGAAAATGATAGTGCGGATGGGGCATCTGTGTACTGGGGACACATTCTTGTTTTATACTATTTATGGCTATCAAGCTTTTTGATTTTATATATTTTTTTTGGCAAATGATGTATCGATCAAGAAAGGAATTGCTATGTATATTTGCTTTATTCTTGAGATGTTACAAGTAATAAGTAACTTTGTAGAACTAAATAATAAGTATGATGTATTATTATTTTTATTACAGAATTTGAAGGGAGGAGAAGTACACATATCCCGTCGATTGAATCTCAATCGTAAGTTGTTTTAATATTTACCAGTGATTTAATAATGGTTGGTTAAAAACTGAACGATTAACATGATTAATGTAGTAAAAACTTTCTGAAGTGAAATATCACAAAGTTTTGTTTTCCACATCATTCAATGTACCGTAGAATATACGACAAGTTTGATGAACCCGTTTATAACAGTATTTTATTGAGAAGAAGAAGTGAAGTTTACATTTTAGAATTATGCTAAAAATTAAAGACAGTTTCTAAGTTCTCAAAACACCACATAATTTGACACAATAAAAAACAAATCAATCCACAGTCTAAATTTATATAATTAATATTGGGGACTTTCTCAGAATTATTGTATTACACTTCAACAAGTTTCTCAGCACACCTCTTCCATTACATAACAAGTTACTACAGATATTCTATATTTACAGAATACTAACAGAGGAAGACAACCTTTTACAAGCAGCCTTTAATATCCTCTATACTGTTCCCAGGGCTATTGAAGACTTCATAGACAGAGAATACAAAGGTGGTCTTCTCCAGTCTATCCGGGATCATAAAGATCAACTCAAGGCCATACTCATTTCAGAGGAATGGGAATTACTCAGCCAAATAATAGGTACAGTTATAACTGATCTACAACAGACACATTCTAAAATGAAGAATTGTCATAAAGTGCAGAAAAAAAAACAAGAATAGGGATAGAAACAAGTTAAATGACCAATAGAATGCCAACTCTATATATTGAAACAAATAGAATGCCAGCTTTATATTCAAACAGATAGAATGCCAACTCAATATTAAAACAAATATAATGCCAACTCTATATATTCAAACAAATAGGATGCCAACTCTATATTCAAACAAATAGAATGCCAACTCTATATTGAAACACATAGAATGCAACTCTGTATGGAAACACATAGAATGCCAACTCTATATTGAAACACATAGAAAGCCAACTCTATATTGAAACACATATATAATGCCAACTATGTATGGAAACAAATAGAATGCCAACTTTATATTCAAACAAATAGAATGCCAACTCTATATTGAAATACATATAATGCCAACTATATATTCAAACAAATAGAATGCCGTCTCTATATTGAAACACATAGAATGCCAACTCTGTATGGAAACAAATAGAATGCCAACTTTATATTCAAACAAATAGAATTCCAACTCAATATTGAAACAAATAAAATGCCAACTCTATATTGAAACACATAGAATGCCAACTATATATTCAAACAAATAGAATGCCAACTCTATATTCAAACACATATAATGCCAACTATATATTCAAACAAATAGAATGCCAACTCTATATTGAAACACATATAATGCCAACTCTGTATGGAAACAAATAGAATGCCAACTTTATATTCAAACAAATAGAATGCCAACTCAGTATTGAAACAAATAAAATGCCAACTCTATATTGAAACACATAGAATGCCAACTCTATATTCAAACAAATAGGATGCCAACTCTATATTCAAACAAATAGAATGCCAACTCTATATTCAATCAAAACTATAATTTGCAGATCTATCTACATGCAATTAGAACAATCAGCAGATTTTGATTTTTAAGCAATCTTTTCTGTTGACATATATTAGTACTTTTAAGTAAGTTTCGAACTATGAAGTTACTAAACTGTCTGTACATCTCAGTTTGTCGACCATTTCAGACCCTGCCAACTAGATCATGGTTCAGTGGCTGAATTAATAAGCAATGTTGCTGTCCATCAGATTGTCTTTTTCTGAATTGTATATTTTCGATTTTCACCAAAGACAAACGCAAAAGAAGTCGTGGTTTGAATACAGTTTGTTCTTATGTTGTGCTGTTACACCCCTATTCAAGGTTAAAGAAGGGTTCTTTATGTGATTGTCTCAAGTCAGAAGCTTGTAATTCAATTCAGTAGTTGCTGTTTGTCCATGCTTTTCTTATTTGTTTTTCTTAAATTGAAATGATAAAAATTAGGATGTTAGTTTTCTCGTTTGAATTATTTCTTAATTCATTGTCCAGGTCTTTTATAGCAAACTGTGCCGTATTCTTTTCCTCATTATGAAAGGCCCTCTTGTGACCTATGATTGCTAATGTCCACATTATTCAAACTCTGTTGGATAGTTGTCTTATTGGTAGTCATACACATTTCCTTATTTTTATATATAAAAGGAAAATAAAGCCAGTAGAAAAAAATGATTTTTTTTAAATCTTAAAGGAGACGACACGATTTTTTACATTTTTGTTTCAAAATGTTTATTTATACTTGACTTTCCCCAAAAATACATCAAAGCATTATAAGTGTCAAATATTTGATAAAATATGTATTTTAATGCAACGATTCATCGACCTGTTAGTTATGCATATTTCCATCCTAGAATTCACTCTGAAAGAGGCTACTACGTCACAGGTTCCCAATCCTACATATTGGCATAAGGGTACGGCGCATTTTAGTTTTGATTATTATCCAACAAAATGCATGACAGTGATAAAAAATTGTTATGTGTGATGTTGATGGATTCAGCAATATAATTAGAAAGATATTTTCTGTTTTTCGAATGACCCGCAGACTTAGAAGGTACAATAGACTTTTTACCAACCTCAAACTATACTTCCTTTAGCCCACTTTCCTAAGGGTCTCGGCCGGGTGACATGTCATGAGTTCATCATATTTCATAGGTGTGCAATACAGGTGATTGAATTTTCTCAATTTCAAGTCTTGTTTAAAGTTGTAAGCTGCCAGTGTCACGCCACATGGATGATTAATAAGACATAGGTATTACATAATATTACTTCATATGCTCTGAATCTGTGATGTAGGTTTTGCCGAAGGCGAAGGCACAGGTGAGGTAGGAGTATATTAGTGTTACAGTAATACAGGTATACCTACCTAATGTTTAAGGAAACCTGGAGGACGACCATACAATACCCTATGCACAACCGTAGTAATACCCAACCAATTCTGATAACTAATACACAACCTGTATATAGATCTTATTTGTTATTGCAGATATAAAAAGTTTTATTGCAGTATGCATTTTTCTAAATTGACTTCTTGAGATAGAAAACTTATATTCCTGTATGTATGTTCGTCTGTAATTTCGTAAGAAATTGTTCTTTTAAGATTCCTCAAAGCAATAAAATATGTCCGGTCTATTCAACTGTGAGACAAATATAATCTTCCAAATGCATAAATAGCGTATGACCAACAAAAAAAAAATATAGGCATAAATGTTAATGATAAATACCTATTAAAAGTCCCTCCATTCATTTGATGTGTTTGAGCTTTTGATTTTGTCATTTGATTAGGGACTTTCCTTTTTAGCTCACTTGGCCTTTTCTCATCAATTTGCGTCCGTCATCGTCGTTGTTGTCCGTCGTCGTTAACTTTTACAAAAATCTTCTCCTCTGAAACTACTGGGCCAAATTAAACCAAACTTGGCCACAATCATCATTGGGGTATCTAGTTTAAAAATTGTGTCCGGTGACCCGGTCAACCAACCAAAATGGCCGCCATGGCTAAAAATAGAACATGGGGGTAAAATGCAGTTTATGGCTTATAACTCAAAAACCAAAGCATTTAGAGCAAATCTGACATGGGGTTAAATTGTTAATCAGGTCAAGATGGTATAATACTAAACCCCTTACGGGAGGGATTGTGCTTGATTTTCATATGATGAAAAATCTTTCAATCGGTTTTATTGAGGTCTGGAGATGGCATGTCAGTAACTGCTAGTAGTTCTTTGTTAATTTATGTCTCATTGTCATTTTGCTTCTGTTATCTATTCTAACATTGGACCAGACTTCTTTTAAATTGAGTTTTACTGTGCGTATTGCTGTGTGTTTCTTTATTCTACATTGGCTAGAGGTATAGGGGGAAGGTTGAGATCTCACAAAACCGCCACATTTTTGCGCCTGTGCCAAGTCAGGAACATCTGGCCTTTGTTCAATAGTCTTGTATGTTTTAAATTTAAGTTCATTTATATGTTTCTGAGTTAAGTGTGAGGTCCATTTTCACTGAACTAGTAAACATTATTGTTTAGGGGCGAGCTGAAGTTCACCTCTCGATGCCAGATTTTTCTCACTGTATTTAAGACCCATAAGTGGCCTCGGATGTTTTCTGCTCTTTGGTTGGGTTGTTGTCTCTTTGTCACATTCCCTGTTTCCATTCTCAATTTTATTAGACTTATATTTAAATCTTCTGTCATATGTCATCTATAAAAACAAATCTGCCCAAGCTAAGTGTACACCGGCAGCTGGTATTTGAAAGTTAGGTAGAAGGAATAATTCATCCAAAAAGTAAACATGTACCATGGTTAATTCCAATTGATAATTGACATCTTATGAAAGAGAGTGTGGTCTTGTGTTTAAAACAATTACATCTTTAACATATTTTTGACTACAAGGCTTCAAATAGAACAAAGGGGTAAAATCGATCAACTTTTAATAATTTACAAATTTCTGTCAGTCAACGCTCTTACTTTAAATGTAAACTTCTTGTCATCAAGTTTTATAATCGATTATTGATAATTACAAATTCACGCTTTGTTATCTATTGATAACTACTTAATTTATTTTTCGGTCCATATTATATATACTCTATGGATGGAAATTAAAATTGTCAATATTTTGGTGGACTATTGTTATATGAGGCCAAAATAAATAAATAGTGTGGTTCCTATTTCACCCTGAAAAAAATTAGTAGGGTAGGTAGGTAAAACATTTTATTTTATGAAAACTTTTAATTTTTTTCTGTCGATGATAGCAGAAAAAGATTCAAATGAAATCATTTGATGTGCCTGCATGCTTCTTTGATATTTATCATAGTACTTAATTAAATCTACATATATTTTCATTAATAATAAAATTTCCTTTCAATCTAATGTTTTTGTATCTGCAGAAGCTAAACATAACTTTAAGTTAAGGGTATACATGTGGGAACAGATTCCTACACCCCCCTTTTTTTAGTAGTAGGAACACTGTAAATCGATGCTAAGCAGGCTAAATCAGCAGCCTATGATTTTTTGAGGGGCAATACTCTTGCACCCTCTTTATTTAATAAACAGATGTGTTTTGATAAAATTGAGAATGGAATTGGGGAATGTGTCAAAGGGACAACAACCCGACCAAATGAAAAAACACAACAGCAGAAGGTCACCAACAGGTCTTCAATGTAGCGAGAAATTCATGCACCCGGAGGTGTCCTTCAGCTGGCCCCTAAACAAATATATAATAGTTCAGTGATAATGAACGCCATACTAATTTCCAAATTCTACACAAGAAACTAAAATTAAAATAATACAAGACTAACAAAGGCCAGAGGCTTCTGACTTGGGACAGGCGCAAAAATGCGGCGGGGTTAAACATGTTTGTTAGATCTCAACCCTCCCCCTACAGCTCTAACCAATGTAGAAAAGTAAACGCATAACCATATGCACATTAAAATTCAGTCCAAGAGAAGTCCAAGTCTGATGTCAGAAGATGTAACCAAAGAAAATAAAAAAAAAGACAATAATACATAAATAACAACAGACTGCTAGCAGTTAACTGACATGCCAGTTCCAGTCTTCAATTAAACTGACTGAAAGGTTATATGATTTCATCATATGAACATCAGGCACAATCCTTCCCGTTAAGGGTTTAGTATCATACCATCATAACATATATGAAAAGAACATAACCTGTGTCATGCCAACAACTGTTTTCAGAATAAATGTGTTTAGTTCCGATGCAAAGACCTTATCAGTGACTCAATATTAACGCCAAAATATGCAATCTTTAATGACTTGACAACAGTATCGTAATTATATCCCTTCTTAATAAGTCTATTCAAAGGTTTTGTAAGTTGATGTTTGACAGAATTTAATCTTTTGGAGTGGGGTTCTGACAATATTAAAATTTCAGGTTTTGAGAAAAGTGAGAATCTTTTGTCTTTATATTTAATATATGGAAAAAAATTGTAGATTTATTTTCCATCTCTGGTCATGCTGGTATAAACTGTTCTGGGACCAGTCAGAGAAAATTTAAAAGAACAAAAGTAGACATGGTGCAGGGGCAGATTCATTTATAAATGAACATGAATCATACACCATGTCTGCCTACTGGGGAAATAGTTATCAAAAGTACCAGGATTATAATTTTATACGCCAGACGCGCGTTTCGTCTACATAAGACTCATCAGTGACGCTCAGATCAAAATAGTTAAAAAGCCAAACAAAAGCTTTCTATTTCTTGTTACACATTGTCTGCCTCTTGTCATCATCAACTCCAACTGTCAAATCCCCAAAACCATAATGTCTGAGAACATTTTTTTACAACATTGGCATATTTTACAGCGAAAGCTGGATTGATTTTAGCAGTAAATTGATCTCATTTTACTCTTAAAATTATTTGTCAATTATGGTCTTGTCAAACGTTTCGTATGTCTAAGACTTTTTTTTTTGTCCATCATGTTATTCTTAAAAAAGATTCATCATATTGTAATAATCCAGAATTGATGTCATTATATTTTGCAAACATGTGATCACAATTTGCACATTTGACAGCTAGTAAATAGCTGCAGCCATGCTTGTTTATTAAAAATCTTGGTGTTTGAAACGCTTGATTTATTTATATTGGTCATTGCTATCAAACGTTTTGAAGATCTATTGTTTTCTAAACAAATAGTCGGATCCGGACAGACTGAAAAATCCGGATTTTTCATAATTTATTTTTTTTGTCAATAAAATGTTTAGGGTCGGCGTCAGAAACGGAGGAAGGGTCGGGAAACCGGAAACACACTATTAATTTATTTTGGCCTGATCAATAAAAAATGTGGAAAAATGGAAGCACACCTCAAATTTTAGGGGCCATATGCTGCTGGGCACTTGCTAATTTCAAACCCTGTGCTCCACCAACAAGATTATTTTTATGCCCTACTTAGGAGCATTATGTTTTCCGGTCTGTGCAGCCGTTCGTTTGTCCTTTGGTTCGTTTGTCCGTCTGTCCCACTTTAGGTTAAAGTTTTGGTTAAAGTTATTGGTCAAGGTAGTTGTTGATGAAGTTGAAGTCCAATCAACTTGTATACATGTTCCCTATGATATGATCTGTCTGATTTTAATGCCAAATTAGAGTTTTGACCCCAATTTCATGGTCCACTGAACATAGAAAATGCTAGGTGGAGTACTATGGACACATTCTTGTTTAATTTCTTAGTGAGAATGTGGTATACTACATTAAGGATATGTAAAATGAAGGCCAATTTGTTCAAACTGGTTCAATTTTCAAAGTTTTCATTTTACTTATTCAGAGTTATGGCACTTGGTTGTTTTTGTTTTGTTTCCAGATTTATTACCCCTTAACAGAATTTTTTTTCCTAAAATATTGAAAATTCAACAGAAATTCACAGTAAGTTGCTACAGAAACACAATCATTATCTCTCATTTGCTGCAGTCAGGGCTATCTGATCACTAGATCACCTCTCTAGTTTCAATTGGATTGTCAAACAGGTTTTTGTTCCTCAAAAGAAATAGTTAACTCATAAATAATGAATTTCAATTGCATGTACCATATACGTATGTTATTTTACATGTTTTTTAATAAAAACCAAAAATACAAGATAATTCATGATAGCTTTTTTTTCTAGTTTTTCACAGACTGTATCATGTTTTCAGGACTTCATAGTGGACACAACTATCATACATGTATATCTATCTAAATCATCATGGTAACCACATGTTTTATTTCTTTTCCAGCTCACCACCGATTGTACCATTTCTATGATAAGATAATACAAGACACCATTCTAGATAAGGACGTCCTTGATCTATTGATTTCCAAATGTATCCTTAGGATTGAAGATAGAGCAGAAATAGAACACCATCCCAAGCCATCTGACCGCAACAAATGTATCTTAGACCTTCTAATACAAAGACCAGAAGATTCCTACAGTGTATTATTAGAGGTTCTTAAAGAGTCTCCTACTTGTTCTAAAGATCTGATAGAATGTATGGAAGGGCAACACTTTTCCCATCATGAAGTTCTTTCACAGTCCAAAGTTAAATCATGTAGTGAGTATTTAGTTTTCATTCTGATTATTTGTATGAATGGCAGTGTCTTGTAAATGCCAATCAGACAAAACCAGTTATTTGAAATTTCAATCCCCCCCCCCCCTTAATTTGTCCTGGGCATGCCTTTATCCTGAATAGTGGAATTACAATAGGTACATTAAAAAGTAGTACAGAAAAAGCACTATCTATACAAATCAGAAGATGTGATATCAATGCCAATGAGACAACTATTTACCAGATACCAAATGTACTAGATGCAAGTAACTATAGGTATGAAAGCTATTGCCTTCAACAATGAGCAATGTGTAGAAAGTTATTAAAGACAAACACCTAATTAAAACAGGAAAGGTAACAGCCAAAAAAAAAATTAGAAGAAAGCAAACAACTACCACCACTTAATTACAGGGTCCCATATTACTATGGGTACCACTGGCGCCCCTTTAATAGAAGGCTTGTTCCTGTATCATAAATCACAATTTATGGCTAAATGAAGGAAAGATTGGTCTGAATTACATGATTTAATTGATAAATAAAATATAACAATAAAGACAATAACACCCATCAATTACCGCATGGTAATAGTTTTGTGTTTTGTGGTTTAAGTGGTTCATTTTGTTTCTAATTCCTTCCTTTTTCACTAAGTGAAATGCCTGGTATTCCGAACTATTTTGACTTCGTGTACTTATGTATGGTATGTTAATCTTCATTGATGGACTGCTTCTTATCTGTATGTTTTTGTGGTTGCTTCTGTTTCCAAATGTCTAATTCTTCTTTCCTCACACATTGTTAATAACTTTTCACTTTAAACTATACTATATTCTTATTTTACTTTCACTTTCTATTTATATCTATAACGTCGTCCTCACAACCTCTATTGTTCGGCGAACCACACAACCACAAAATTTGTACTTCACTGTTTGATTTCATGTGTAATATTGTCCTGAAGACGCCAACAAGGTTGGCGAAACATGTCGACCAGACTAAACTCTTACCATGCGGTAATTGATGGGTGTTGTTGTCTTTATTGTTCTATTTTACTTTTAAAAGACAACTGTGAATACCTTTCGGTATCCACCCACTATTACCCAACCGCACAATAACCACTTCAGGTGTTGGTTCATCTTGTTCAAATTAAAGTTAATTGATAAATGTAAGGACTCTTTCCATAACCTTGATATCATTTTGCATTAAATAATACAAAATGCTTTAATTATACTGGTCAAATTTACCCAAGGCCAAGAGAACTAACTGTGATTTGGTGTAAAAGCAAACCATAAGAACAAACTTTAAAAATCAGTTGACAAGGGCATGACGAATCAGATCAACATAAAGCACAAACAACAAAAAGACTAAAGACACAAAGTACCGACTGAAGAGTACTCACAGCTACTGAATGCTAGTTAATAGACAATTACAAATAGATAAATAAATTGTTTCCCAGACTAAAATATCAATCAGTACACATCCAACAGATTTAATTATATGTAAAGACATTTTAAATAATCAGTGAAAAAGACAACCTTGGGCAATGCTAAAATACAAGTATTGACAGGATGTAGGACCATAAGAGTGTATTCTATATTGCAGTATTTATTTTGTTATGTTTAATTTATTAATAACAAAATCACTGTTAATATTGATAAAAAGTGATGAAAGTTTAATTGTCTCAATTGGAGAAATAACGAACCACACTTGATGCCGTGGTATAAGTTATATTTACAGGCTCTATAAAACACCGTTAACATATTTTTTCTTGCATTGATATTAGTGTCTCATATTTGTACTCAATATTTAACCAAACAAATGAAAAGTCATAACTTAAGTTAATATGACTGTTAATTCTTTCTCTTTTATTTAGGTACAGGGAACCATTCAGTCAGGTTGCAAAAGAACTACTACAATCTGATTCAGAATTTATCTGATGTTAGAAATGTCATTGATTTGTTAATATCAAAGGGAGTTTTAGAACCGGATGACCATGCAGATATAGCTTTCGGTGGAGTGTCAGCTGAAATGAATAGAAAACTTATAGCTAAGATTAGAAGTGAAAAAGATTATATGTTATTTCTTGAAGCTCTGAAGGAGGATCCTGTGTCAGCTAATGCAGAGCTGGCTTCTGTCTTAGAATCAACTGATGTTAACCAAGAGGAATTAAATCAAACAGGTTCAGTTATTTTATCAACTATCTATTATTTAACATAGAATGCATAGCTGCATGCTTAATTCAAACAAAATAATCTTTAACGTTGAAGAGAAATATCAGGCTAATGAGGGGAACCAGAATGGCAATCTGTTTGTTCTACTTTGTTCACAACTCAAGTTTTATCAGGGCAATCTTGTTGTTTTACTTGGTTAACAACTCAAGTTTTATCAAGGCAATCTTGTTGTTCTACTCGGATAACAACTCAAGTTTTATCAGGGTAATCTTGTTGTTCTACTTGGTTAACAACTCTAGTTTTATCAGGGCAATCTTGTTGTTCTACCTGGATAACAACTCAAGTTTTATCAAGGCAATCTTGTTGTTCTACTCGGATAACAACTCAAGTTTTATCAGGGTAATCTTGTTGTTCTACTTGGTTAACAACTCAAGTTTTATCAAGGCAATCTTGTTGTTCTACTTAGTTAACAACTCAAGTTTTATCAGGGCAATCTTGTTGTTCTACTTGGTTAACAACTCAAGTTTTATCAAGGCAATATTGTTGTTCTACTCGGATAACAACTCAAGTTTTATCAGGGCAATCTTGTTGTTCTACTTGGTAAACAACTCAAGTTTTATCAGGTTAATCTTGTTGTTCTACTTGGTTAACAACTCAAGTTTTATCAGGTCAATCTTGTTGTTCTACTTGGTTAACAACTCAAGTTTAATCAAGGCAATCTTGTTGTTCTACTTGGTTAACAACTCAAGTTTGATCAGGGCAATCTTGTTGTTCTACTTGGTAAACAACTCAAGTTTTATCAGGTCAATCTTGTTGTTCTACTTGGTTAACAACTCAAGTTTTATCAGGTCAATCTTGTTGTTCTACTTGGTTAACAACTCAAGTTTTATCAGGTTAATCTTGTTGTTCTACTTGGTTAACAACTCAAGTTTTATCAGGTCAATCTTGTTGTTCTACTTGGTTAACAACTCAAGTTTGATCAGGGCAATCTTGTTGTTCTACTTGGTAAACAACTCAAGTTTTATCAGGTCAATCTTGTTGTTCTACTTGGTTAACAACTCAAGTTTTATCAAGACAATCTTGTTGTTCTACTCGGATAACAACCCAAATTTTATCAGGGCAATCTTGTTGTTTTACTTGGTTAACAACTCAAGTTTCATCAAGGCAATCTTGTTGTTCTACCTGGATAACAACTCAAGTTTTATCAGGGCAATCTTGTTGTTCTACTTGGTTAACAACTCAAGTTTTATCAAGACAATCTTGTTGTTCTACTCGGATAACAACTCAAGTTTTATCAGGGCAATCTTGTTGTTTTACTCGGATAACAACTCAAGTTTCATCAAGGCAATCTTGTTGTTCTACTCGGATAACAACTCAAGTTTTATCAGGGCAATCTTGTTGTTCTACTTGGTTAACAACTCAAGTTGTATCAGGGCAATCTTGTTGTTCTACTTGGTTAACAACTTAAGTTTTATCAGGTCAATCTTGTTGTTCTACCTGGATAACAACTCAAGTTTTATCAGGGCAATCTTGTTGTTCTACCTGGAATACAACTCAAGTTTTATCAGGGCAATCTTGTTGTTCTACTTGGTTAACAACTCAAGTTTTATCAAGACAATCTTGTTGTTCTACTCGGATAACAACTCAAGTTTTATCAGGGCAATCTTGTTGTTTTACTCGGATAACAACTCAAGTTTCATCAAGCAATCTTGTTGTTCTACTCGGATAACAACTCAGTTTTATCAGGGCATCTTGTTGTTCTACTTGGTTAACAACTCAAGTTGTATCAGGGCAATCTTGTTGTTCTACTTGGTTAACAACTTAAGTTTTATCAGGTCAATCTTGTTGTTCTACTGATAACAACTCAAGTTTTATCAGGCATCTTGTTGTTCTACCTGGATAACAACTCAAGTTTTATCAGGGCAATCTTGTTGTTCTACTTGGTTAACAACTCAAGTTTTATCAGGCAATCTTGTTGTTCTACTTGGATAACAACTCAAGTTTTATCATAAACTCAGTTATCGACTGTGTTCACTTGGACAATCAGTTATCAGGGCATTTGTGTTACTGTAAACTCAGTTTTATCGCAATTGTTGTTACTTGTAACACTATTTTTCAGCAATCTGTTGTTCTACTGGTACACCATTTATCAATCTGTTGTTACTTGTAACTCATTATCAGATTTGTTTTTTCTTACACTAGTTTCGGCAATCTTGTGTTACTGGTACAATCAATTATCGCACTTGTGTTTACTGATACAACTCATTTCAGGATCTGTGTTATGTACAATCAGTTAAGGCACTTGTTTACTGGAAAACTCAATTTTAGCAATTGTTGTTATGTTAACAATCAAGTTATGGAATCTTGTTTACTGTAACAGTTATCAGAATCTTGTTGTCACTGTAACTCATTTCAGGCATCTGTTGTTTCTGATACACTCAAGTTATCAGGGCATCTTGTTTTACTTGTACAACTCAGTTTTACGCAATTGTTGTTCACTATAACAATCAGTTTACAGCAATTTGTTTTACTGAAACACTCAGTTATCAGCAATTGTTTTACTGTACACATTTCAGGCACTTGTGTTCTCTTGGTTAAACTCAAGTTTATCAGCATCTTTGTTACTTGTACAACTAGTTATCAGCAACTTGTTCTACGTAACAACCATTTAAGGCATTTGTTGTTCTACTGGTAACACTAGTTATCAGGAATCTGTTGTTTATGGTTACAACTAAGTTTTATCAGGCATCTTGTTCTACTGGAAACTCAGTTATAGGCAATCTTGTTGTTCTACTGTAACCAAGTTTCAGGCAATTTGTGTTCTACTGTACAACTCAGTTTTATCAGCAATCTTGTTGTTCTACTGTAACAACTCAAGTTTTATCAGGGCAATCTTGTTGTTTACTGGTAACAACCAATTTTATCAGCAATCTTGTTGTTCTACTGTAACAATCAGTTATCAGGCAATCTTGTTGTTCTACTTGGTAACAACTCAAGTTTATCAGGCAATCTGTTGTTCTACTTGGTTAACAACTAAGTTTTATCAGGCAATCTTGTTGTTCTACTTGGTTAACAACTCAAGTTTTATCAAGGCAATCTTGTTGTTCTACTTGGATACAACTCAAGTTTTATCAGGTCAATCTTGTTGTTTCTACTTGTTAAACACTAAGTTTTATCAGGCAATCTTGTTGTTCTACTTGGTAACAACTCAAGTTTTATCAGGGCAATCTTGTTGTTCTACTTGGTTAACAACTCAAGTTTTATCAGGGCAATCTTGTGTTCTACCTGGTTAACAACTCAAGTTTTATCAGGGCAATCTTGTTGTTTCTACTTGGTTAACAATTCATGTTTTATCAGGGCAATCTTGTTGTTCTACTTGGTTAACAACTCAAGTTTTATCAGGGCAATCTTGTTGTTCTACTTGGTTAACAACTCAAGTTTTATCAGGTCAATCTTGTTGTTCTACTTGGTTAACAACTCAAGTTTTATCAAGGCAATCTTGTTGTTCTACTTGGATAACAACTCAAGTTTTATCAGGGTAATCTTGTTGTTTTACTTGGTTAACAACTCTAGTTTTATCAGGGCAATCTTGTTGTTCTACTGGATAACAACTCAAGTTTTATCAGGGCAATCTTGTTGTTCTACTTTGATAACAACTCAAGTTTTATCAGGGCAATCTTGGTGTTCTACTTAGTTAACAACTCAAGTTTTATCAGGGCAATCTTGTTGTTCTACTTGGTTAACAACTCAAGTTTTATCAGGCAATCTTGTTGTTCTACTTGGTTAACAACTCAAGTTTTATCAGGGCAATCTTGTTGTTCTACCTGGTTCACAACTCAAGTTTTATCAGGCAATCTTGTTGTTCTACTTGGTTAACAACTCAAGTTTTATCAGGGCAATCTTGTTGTTCTACTTGGTTAACAACTAAGTTTTATCAGGTCAATCTTGTTGTTCTACCTGGATAACAACTCAAGTTTTATCAGGGCAATCTTGTTGTTCTACCTGGATATCAACTCAAGTTTTATCAGGGCAATCTTGTTGTTCTACTTGGTTAACAACTCAAGTTTTATCAAGGCAATCTTGTTGTTCTACTTGGATAACAACTCAAGTTTTATCAGGGCAATCTTGTTGTTCTACTTGGTTAACAACTCAAGTTTTATCAGGGCAATCTTGTTGTTCTACCTGGTTCACAACTCAAGTTTTATCAGGGCAATCTTGTTGTTCTACCTGGTTCACAACTCAAGTTTTATCAGGGCAATCTTGTTGTTCTACTTGGTTAACAACTCAAGTTTATCAAGACAATCTTGTTGTTCTACTCGGATAACAACTCAAGTTTTATCAGGGCAATCTTGTTGTTTTACTCGGATAACAACTCAAGTTTCATCAAGGCAATCTTGTTGTTCTACTCGGATAACAACTCAAGTTTTATCAGGGCAATCTTGTTGTTCTACTGGTTAACAACTCAAGTTGTATCAGGGCAATCTTGTTGTTCTACTTGGTTAACAACTTAAGTTTTATCAGGTCAATCTTGTTGTTCTACCTGGATAACAACTCAAGTTTTATCAGGGCAATCTTGTTGTTCTACCTGGATAACAACTCAAGTTTTATCAGGGCAATCTTGTTGTTCTCTACTTGGTTAACAACTCAAGTTTTATCAAGGCAATCTTGTTGTTCTACTTGGATAACAACTCAAGTTTTATCAGGGCAATCTTGTTGTTCTACTTGGTTAACAACTCAAGTTTTATCAAGACAATCTTGTTGTTCTACTCGGTTAACAACTCAAGTTTTATCAGGGCAATCTTGTTGTTCTACTTGGTTAACAACTCAAGTTTTATCAGGGCAATCTTGTTGTTCTACTTGGTTAACAACTCAAGTTTTATCAGGGCAATCTTGTTGTTCTACTGGTAACAACTCAAGTTTTATCAGGGCAATCTTGTTGTTCTACTTGGTTAACAACTCAAGTTTTATCAAGCAATCTTGTTGTTCTACTCGGATAACAACTCAAGTTTTATCAGGGCAATCTTGTTGTTCTACTGGTAAACTCAAGTTTATCAAGGCAATCTTGTTGTTCTACTGGATAACAACTCAAGTTTTATCAGGGCAATCTTGTTGTTCTACTGTTAACACTCAAGTTGTATCAGGGCAATCTTGTTGTTCTACTTGGTAACAACTTAAGTTTTATCAGGCAATCTTGTTGTTCTACTGGTAACAACTCAAGTTTTATCAGGCAATCTTGTTGTTCTACCTGGATAACAACTCAAGTTTTATCAGGGCAATCTTGTGTTCTACTTGGTTAACAACTCAAGTTTTATCAAGGCAATCTTGTGTTCTACTTGGATAACAACTCAAGTTTTATCAGGGCAATCTTGTTGTTTACTTGGTTAACAACTCAAGTTTATCAGGCAATCTTGTTGTTCTACCTGGTTACAACTCAAGTTTTATCAGGCAATCTTGTTGTTCTACCTGGTTCCAACTCAGTTTTATCAGGCAATCTTGTTGTTCTACTGGTTAACAACTCAAGTTTATCAGGGCAATCTTGTTGTTCTACTTGGTTAACAATTCAGTTTTATCAGGGCAATCTTGTTGTTCTACTTGTAACAACTCAGTTTTATCAGGGCAATCTTGTTGTTCTATTGGTTAACAACTCAAGTTTTATCAGGCAATCTTGTTGTTCTACTTGGTTAACAACTCAAGTTTTATCAAGGCAATCTTGTTGTTCTACTTGGTAACAACTCAAGTTTTATCAGGGAATCTTGTTGTTTACTTGGTTAACAACTCTAGTTTTATCAGGCAATCTTGTTGTTCTACCTGGATAACAACTCAAGTTTTATCAGGCAATCTTGTTGTTCTACTTTGTAACAACTCAAGTTTTATCAGCAATCTTGGTGTTCTACTTGTTAACAACTCAAGTTTTATCAGGCAATCTTGTTGTTCTACTTGGTTAACAACTCAAGTTTATCAAGGCAATCTTGTTGTTCTACTTGGTAACAACTCAAGTTTTATCAGGGCAATCTTGTTGTTCTACTGGTTACAACTCAAGTTTTATCAGGGCAATCTTGTTGTTCTACTTGGTTAACAACTCAAGTTTTATCAGGCAATCTGTTGTTCTACTGGATAACAACTCAAGTTTTATCAGGCAATCTTGTTGTTTTACTTGGTAACAACTCAAGTTTTATCAGGGCAATCTTGTTTCTACTGTAACAACTCAAGTTTTACAGGGCAATCTTGTTGTTCTACTTGGATAACACTCAAGTTTTATCAGGGCAATCTTGTTGTTCTACTTGGTTAACAACTCAAGTTTTATCGGGGCAATCTTGTTGTTCTACTTGGATAACAACTCAATTTTTATCAGGGCAATCTTGTTGTTCTACTTGGATATCAACTCAAGTTTTTATCAGGGCAATCTTGTTGTTCTACTTGGTTAAACAACTCAAGTTTTATCAAGGCAATCTTGTTGTTCTACTTGGATAACAACTCAAGTTTTATCAGGGCAATCTTGTTGTTCTACTTGGTTAACAACTCAAGTTTTATCATTTTTTTTTTTTTTTTTTTTTTTTTTTTTTTTTTTTTTTTTTTTTTTTTTTTTTTTTTTTTTTTTTTTTTTTTTTTTTTTTTTTTTTTTTTTTTTTTTTTTTTTTTTTTTTTTTTTTTTTTTTTTTTTTTTTTTTTGTTGTTCTACTTGGATAACAACTCAAGTTTTATCAGGGCAATCTTGTTGTTCTACTTGGTTAACAACTCAAGTTTTATCAAGACAATCTTGTTGTTCTACTCGGATAACAACTCAAGTTTTATCAGGGCAATCTTGTTGTTTTACTCGGTTAACAACTCAAGTTTCATCAGACAATCTTGTTGTTCTACTCGGATAACAACTCAAGTTTTATCAGGGCAATCTTGTTGTTCTACTTGGTTAACAACTCAAGTTGTATCAGGGCAATCTTGTTGTTCTACTTGGTTAACAACTTAAGTTTTATCAGGTCAATCTTGTTGTTCTACTGGTTAACAACTCAAGTTTTATCAGGGCAATCTTGTTGTTCTACCTGGTTAACAACTCAAGTTTTATCAGGGCAATCTTGTTGTTCTACTTGGTTAACAATTCATGTTTTATCAGGGCAATCTTGTTGTTCTACTTGGTTAACAACTCAAGTTTTATCAGGGCAATCTTGTTGTTCTACTTGGTTAACAACTCAAGTTTTATCAGGTCAATCTTGTTGTTCTACTTGGTTAACAACTCAAGTTTTATCAAGGCAATCTTGTTGTTCTACTTGGATAACAACTCAAGTTTTATCAGGTAATCTTGTTGTTTTACTTGGTTAACAACTCTAGTTTTATCAGGGCAATCTTGTTGTTCTACCTGGATAACAACTCAAGTTTTATCAGGGCAATCTTGTTGTTCTACTTTGATAACAACTCAAGTTTTATCAGGGCAATCTTGGTGTTCTACTTAGTTAACAACTCAAGTTTTATCAGGGCAATCTTGTTGTTCTACTTGGTTAACAACTCAAGTTTTATCAAGGCAATCTTGTTGTTCTACTTGGTTAACAACTCAAGTTTTATCAGGGCAATCTTGTTGTTCTACCTGGTTCACAACTCAAGTTTTATCAGGGCAATCTTGTTGTTCTACTTGGTTAACAACTCAAGTTTTATCAAGGCAATCTTGTTGTTCTACTCGGATAACAACTCAATTTTTATCAGGGCAATCTTGTTGTTTTACTTGGTTAACAACTCAAGTTTAGTCAAGGCAATCTTGTTGTTCTACTTGGTTAACAACTCAAGTTTTATCAAGGCAATCTTGTTGTTCTACTTGGATATGAACTCAAGTTTTATCAGGGCAATCTTGTTGTTCTACTTGGTTAACAACTCAAGTTTTATCAGGGCAATCTTGTTGTTCTACCTGGATAACAACTCAAGTTTTACCAGGGCAATCTTGTTGTTCTACTTGGATAACAACTCAAGTTTTATCAGGGCAATCTTGTTGTTCTACTTGGTTAACAACTCAAGTTTTATCAGGGCAATCTTGTTGTTCTACTTGGTTAACAACTCAAGTTTCATCAAGGCAATCTTGTTGTTCTACTCGGATAACAACTCAAGTTTTCATCAAGGCAATCTTGTTGTTCTACTCGGATAACAACTCAAGTTTTATCAGGGCAATCTTGTTGTTCTACTTGGTTAACAACTCAAGTTGTATCAGGGCAATCTTGTTGTTCTACTTGGTTAACAACTTAAGTTTTATCAGGTCAATCTTGTTGTTCTACCTGGATAACAACTCAAGTTTTATCAGGGCAATCTTGTTGTTCTACCTGGAATACAACTCAAGTTTTATCAGGGCAATCTTGTTGTTCTACTTGGTTAACAACTCAAGTTTTATCAAGACAATCTTGTTGTTCTACTAGGATAACAACTCAAGTTTTATCAGGGCAATCTTGTTGTTTTACTCGGATAACAACTCAAGTTTCATCAAGACAATCTTGTTGTTCTACTCGGATAACAACTCAAGTTTTATCAGGGCAATCTTGTTGTTCTACTTGGTTAACAACTCAAGTTGTATCAGGGCAATCTTGTTGTTCTACTTGGTTAACAACTTAAGTTTTATCAGGTCAATCTTGTTGTTCTACCTGGATAACAACTCAAGTTTTATCAGGGCAATCTTGTTGTTCTACCTGGATATCAACTCAAGTTTTATCAGGGCAATCTTGTTGTTCTACTTGGTTAACAACTCAAGTTTTATCAAGGCAATCTTGTTGTTCTACTTGGATAACAACTCAAGTTTTATCAGGGCAATCTTGTTGTTCTACTTGGTTAACAACTCAAGTTTTATCAGGGCAATCTTGTTGTTCTACCTGGTTCACAACTCAAGTTTTATCAGGGCAATCTTGTTGTTCTACCTGGTTCACAACTCAAGTTTTATCAGGGCAATCTTGTTGTTCTACCTGGTTAACAACTCAAGTTTTATCAGGGCAATCTTGTTGTTCTACTTGGTTAACAACTCATGTTTTATCAGGGCAATCTTGTTGTTCTACTTGGTTAACAACTCAAGTTTTATCAAGGCAATATTGTTGTTCTACTTGGTTAACAACTCAAGTTTTATCAGGTCAATCTTGTTGTTCTACTTGGTTAACAACTCAAGTTTTATCAGGGCAATCTTGTTGTTCTACTTGGATAACAACTCAAGTTTTATCAAGGCAATCTTGTTGTTCTACTTGGATAACAACTCAAGTTTTATCAGGGCAATCTTGTTGTTCTACTTGGATAACAACTCAAGTTTTATCAGGGCAATCTTGTTGTTCTACTTGGTTAACAACTCAAGTTTTATCAGGGCAATCTTGTTGTTCTACTTGGTTAACAACTCAAGTTTTATCAGGGCAATCTTGTTGTTCTACTTGGTTAACAACTCAAGTTTTATCAGGCAATCTTGTTGTTCTACTTGGTTAACAACTCAGTTTTATCAGGCAATCTTGTTGTTCTACTTGGTATAACAACTCAAGTTTTATCAGGGCAATCTTGTTGTTTCTACTTGGATAACAACTCAAGTTTTATCAGGGCAATCTTGTTGTTCTACTTGGTTAACAACTCAAGTTTTATCAGGCAATCTTTGTTGTTCTACTTGGTTAACAACTCAAGTTTTATCAGGGCAATCTTGTTGTTCTACTTGGATAACAACTCAAGTTTTATCAGGGCAATCTTGTTGTTCTACTGGATAACAACTCAAGTTTTATCAGGGCAATCTTGTTGTTCTAACTTGGATAACAACTCAAGTTTTATCAGGGCAATCTTGTTGTTCTACTTGGTTAACAACTCAAGTTTTATCAGGGCAATCTTGTTGTTTACTTGGTTAACAACTCAAGTTTTATCAGGCAATCTTTTGTTTCTACTTGGTTAACAACTCAAGTTTTATCAGGCAATCTTGTTGTTCTACTTGGATAATAACTCAAGTTTTATCAGGGCAATCTTGTTGTTCTACTTGGTTAACAACTCAAGTTTTATTCAGGGCAATCTTGTTGTTCTACTTGGTTAACAACTCAAGTTTTATCAGGGCAATCTTGTTGTTCTACTTGGTTAACAACTCAAGTTTTATCAGGCAATCTTGTTGTTCTACTTGGTTAACAACTCAAGTTTTATCAGGGCAATCTTGTTGTTCTACTTGGTTAACAACTCAAGTTTTATCAGGGCAATCTTGTTGTTCTACTTGGTTAACAACTCAAGTTTTATCAGGGCAATCTTGTTGTTCTACTTGGTTAACAACTCAAGTTTTATCAGGCAATCTTGTTGTTCTACTTGGTTAACAACTCAAGTTTTATCAGGGCAATCTTGTTGTTCTACTTGGATAACAACTCAAGTTTTATCAGGGCAATCTTGTTGTTCTACCTGGATTAACAACTCAAGTTTTATCAGGCAATCTTGTTGTTCTACTTGGATAACAACTCTAAGTTTTATCAGGGCAATCTTGTTGTTCTACTTGGTTAAACAACTCAAGTTTTATCAGGGCAATCTTGTTGTTTACTTGGTTAACTACTCAAGTTTTATCAGGCAATCTTGTTGTTCTATTGGTATAACAACTCAAGTTTCATCAGGGCAATCTTGTTGTTTTACTTGGTTAACAACTCAGTTTTAATCAAGGCAATTTGTTGTTCTACTTGGTTTAACAACTCAAGTTTTATCAGGGCAATCTTGTTGTTCTACCTGGTTAACAACTCAAGTTTTATCAGGTAATCTTGTTGTTCTACTTGGTTAAACAACTCAAGTTTTATCAGGGCAATCTTGTTGTTCTACTTGGTTAACAACTCAGTTTTATCAGGGCAATCTTGTTGTTCTACTTGGTTAACAACTCAAGTTTTATCAGGGCAATCTTGTTGTTCTACTTGGTTAACAACTCAAGTTTTATCAGGTCAATCTTGTTGTTCTACTTGGTTAACAACTCAAGTTTTATCAAGGCAATCTTGTTGTTCTACTTGGATAACAACTCAAGTTTTATCAGGGCAATCTTGTTGTTCTACCTGGATAACAACTCAAGTTTTATCAGGGCAATCTTGTTGTTCTACTGGATAACAACTCAAGTTTTATCAGGCAATCTTGTTGTTCTACTTGGATAACAACTTAAGTTTTATCAGGGCAATCTTGTTGTTCTACTTGGTTAACAACTCAAGTTTTATCAGGGCAATCTTGTTGTTTTACTTGGTTAAAACTCAAGTTTTATCAAGGCAATCTTGTTGTTCTATTGGTTAACAACTCAAGTTTTATCGAGGCAACCTTGTTGTTCTACTTGGATTAACAACTCAAGTTTATCAGGGCAATCTTGTTGTTCTACTTGGTTAACAACTCAAGTTTTATCGAGGCAACTTGTTGTTCTACTTGGATAACAACTCAAGTTTTATCAGGGTAATCTTGTTGTTCTACTTGGTTAACAACTCAATGTTTTATCAGGGCAATCTTGTTGTTCTACTTGGTTAACAACTCAAGTTTTATCAGGGTAATCTTGTTGTTCTACTTGGTTAACAACTCAAGTTTTATCAAGGCAATCTTGTTGTTCTACTTGGATAACAACTCAAGTTTTATCAGGGCAATCTTGTTGTTCTACTTGGATAACAACTCAAGTTTTATCGAGGCAACCTTGTTGTTCTACTTGGTTAACAACTCAAGTTTTATCAGGGCAATCTTGTTGTTCTACTTGGTTAACAACTCAAGTTTAATCAGGGCAATATTGTTGTTCTACTTGGTTAACAACTCAAGTTTTATCGAGGCAACCTTGTTGTTCTACTTGGATAATCAACTCAAGTTTTATCAGGTAATCTTGTTGTTCTACTTGGTTAACAACTCAGTTTTATCAGGGCAATCTTGTTGTTCTACTTGGTTAACAACTCAAGTTTTATCAGGGAATCTTGTTGTTCTACTTGGTTAACAACTCAAGTTTTATCAAGGCAATCTTGTTGTTCTACTTGGATAACAACTCAAGTTTTATCAGGGCAATCTTGTTGTTCTACTTGGTTAACAACTCAAGTGTTATCGAGGCAATCCTTGTTGTTCTCTTGGTTAACAACTCTAGTTTTATCAGGGCAATCTTGTTGTTCTACTTGGTTAACAACTCAAGTTTTATCAGGGCAATCTTGTTGTTCTACTTGGTTAACAACTCAAGTTTTATCGAGGCAACCTTGTTGTTCTCTTGGTTAACAACTCTAGTTTTATCAGGGCAATCTTGTTGTTTACTTGGTTAACAACTCAAGTTTTATCAAGGCAATCTTGTTGTTCTACTTGGTTAACAACTCAGTTTAATCAAGGCAATCTTGTTGTTCTACTTGGATAACAACTCAAGTTTTATCAAGGCAATCTTGTTGTTCTACTTGGATAACAACTCAAGTTTTATCAAGCAACCTTGTTGTTCTCTTGGATAACAACTCAAGTTTTATCGAGGCAACATTGTTGTTCTCTTGGTTAACAACTCAAGTTTTATCAGGGCAATCTTGTTGTTCTACTTGGTTAACAACTCAAGTTTTATCAGGGCAATATTGTTGTTCTACTTGGTTAACAACTCAGGTTTTATCGAGGCAACCTTGTTGTTCTACTTGGTTAACAACTCAAGTTTTATCAAGGCAATCTTGTTGTTCTACCTGGTTAACAACTCAAGTTTTATCAGGGCAATCTTGTTGTTCTACTTGGTTTACAACTCAAGTTTTATCAGGGCAATATTGTTGTTCTACTTGGTTAACAAATCAGGTTTTATCGAGGCAACCTTGTTGTTCTACTTGGATAACAACTCAAGTTTTATCAGGGCAATCTTGTTGTTCTACTTGGTTAACAACTCAAGTTTTATCAGGGCAATCTTGTTGTTCTACTTGGTTAACAACTCAAGTTTTATCGAGGCAACTTGTTGTTCTCTTGGTTAACAACTCAAGTTTTATCAGCGCAATCTTGTTGTTCTACTTGGATAACAACTCAAGTTTTATCGAGGCAACCTTGTTGTTTCTCTTGGTTAACAACTCAAGTTTTATCAGGGCAATCTTGTTGTTCTACTTGGTTAACAACTCAAGTTTTTATCAGGGCAATTTGTTGTTCTACTTGGTTTAAAACAACTCAGGTTTTATCGAGGGCAACCTTGTTGTTCTACTTGGTTAACAACTCAAGTTTTATCAAGGCAATATTGTTGTTCTACTTGGATAACAACTCAAGTTTTATCAGGGCAATCTTGTTGTTCTACTTGGTTAACAACTCAAGTTTTATCAGAATATCTTGTTGTTCTACTTGGTTAACAACTCAAGTTTTATCAGGGCAATCTTATTGTTCTACTTGGTTAACAACTCAAGTTTTATCAAGGCAATCTTGTTGTTCTAGTTGTATAACAACTCAAGTTTCATCAGGGCAATCTTGTTGTTTTACTTGGTTAACAACTCAAGTTTTATCAGGGCAATCTTGTTGTTCTACTTAGTTAACAACTCAAGTTTTATCAGGGCAATCTTGTTGTTCTACTTGGATAACAACTCAAGTTTTATCAAGGCAATCTTGTTGTTCTACTTGGTTAACAACTCAAGTTTTATCAGGGCAATCTTGTTGTTTCTACTTGGTTAACAACTCAAGTTTTATCAGGGCAATCTTGTTGTTCTACTGGATAACAACTCAAGTTTTATCAGAATTCTTGTTGTTCTACTTGGATAAAAAACTCAAGTTTTATCAGGGCAATCTTGTTGTTCTACCTGGATAACAACTCAAGTTTTATCAGGGCAATCTTGTTGTTCTACTCGGATAACAACTCAAGTTTTATTAGGGCAATCTTGTTGTTCTACTTGGTAAACAACTCAAGTTTTATCAGGGCAATCTTGTTGTTCTACTTGGTTAACAACTCAAGTTTTATCAGGGCAATCTTGTTGTTCTACTGGATAACAAACTCAAGTTTTATCAGAATATCTTGTTGTTCTACTTGGTTAACAACTCAAGTCTTATCAGGGCAATCTTGTTGTTCTACTTGGTTAACAACTCAAGTTTTATCAGGCTACCTGGTTAACAACTCAAGTTTTATCAGGGCAATCTTGTTGTTCTACTTGGTTTACAACTCAAGTTTTATCAGGGCAATATTGTTGTTCTACTTGGTTAACAAATCAGGTTTTATCGAGGCAACCTTGTTGTTCTACTTGGTTAACAACTCAAGTTTTATCAAGGCAATCTTGTTGTTCTACCTGGTTAACAACTCAAGTTTTATCAGGTTAATCTTGTTGTTCTACTTGGTTACCAACTCAAGTTTTATCAGGGCAATCTTGTTGTTCTACTTGGTAAACAACTCAAGTTTTATCAGGCAATCTTGTTGTTCTACCTGGATAACAACTCAAGTTTTATCAGGGCAATCTTGTTGTTCTACTTGGATAACAACTCAAGTTTTATCAGAATATCTTGTTGTTCTACTTGGTTAACAACTCAAGTCTTATCAGGGCAATCTTGTTGTTCTACTTGGTTAACAACTCAAGTTTTATCAGGGCAATCTTGTTGTTCTACTTGGATAACAACTCAAGTTTTATCAGAATATCTTGTTGTTCTACTTGGTTAACAACTCAAGTTTTATCAGGGCAATCTTGTTGTTCTACTTGGTTAACAACTCAAGTTTTATCAAGGCAATCTTGTTGTTCTAGTTGTATAACAACTCAAGTTTCATCAGGGCAATCTTGTTGTTCTCTTGGTTAACAACTCAAGTTTTATCAGGTCAATCTTGTTGTTCTACTTGGTTAACAACTCAAGTTTTATCAGGGCAATATTGTTGTTCTACTTGGTTAACAACTCAGGTTTTATCGAGGCAACCTTGTTGTTCTACTTGGTTAACAACTCAAGTTTTATCAGGTTAATCTTGTTGTTCTACTTGGTTACCAACTCAAGTTTTATCAGGGCAATCTTGTTGTTCTACTTGGTAAACAACTCAAGTTTTATCAGGGCAATCTTGTTGTTCTACCTGGATAACAACTCAAGTTTTATCAGGGCAATCTTGTTGTTCTACTTGGATAACAACTCAAGTTTTATCAGAATATCTTGTTGTTCTACTTGGTTAACAACTCAAGTTTTATCAGGGCAATATTGTTGTTCTACTTGGTTAACAACTCAAGTTTTATCAGGGCAATATTGTTGTTCTACTTGGTTAACAACTCAGGTTTTATCGAGGCAACCTTGTTGTTCTACTTGGTTAACAACTCAAGTTTTATCAAGGCAATCTTGTTGTTCTACCTGGTTAACAACTCAAGTTTTATCAGGGCAATCTTGTTGTTCTACTTGGTTTACAACTCAAGTTTTATCAGGGCAATATTGTTGTTCTACTTGGTTAACAACTCAGGTTTTATCGAGGCAACCTTGTTGTTCTACTTGGTTAACAACTCAAGTTTTATCAAGGCAATCTTGTTGTTCTACCTGGTTAACAACTCAAGTTTTATCAGGTTAATCTTGTTGTTCTACTTGGTTACCAACTCAAGTTTTATCAGGGCAATCTTGTTGTTCTACTTGGTAAACAACTCAAGTTTTATCAGGGCAATCTTGTTGTTCTACCTGGATAACAACTCAAGTTTTATCAGGGCAATCTTGTTGTTCTACTTGGATAACAACTCAAGTTTTATCAGAATATCTTGTTGTTCTACTTGGTTAACAACTCAAGTCTTATCAGGGCAATCTTGTTGTTCTACTTGGTTAACAACTCAAGTTTTATCAGGGCAATTTGTTGTTCTACTTGGATAACAACTCAAGTTTTATCAGAATATCTTGTTGTTCTACTTGGTTAACAACTCAAGTTTTATCAGGGCAATCTTGTTGTTCTACTTGGTTAACAACTCAAGTTTTATCAAGGCAATCTTGTTGTTCTAGTTGTATAACAACTCAAGTTTCATCAGGGCAATCTTGTTGTTCTCTTGGTTAACAACTCAAGTTTTATCAGGTCAATCTTGTTGTTCTAGTTGTATAACAACTCAAGTTTTATCAGGGCAATCTTGTTGTTCTACTTGGTTAACAACTCAAGTTTTATCAGGTCAATCTTGTTGTTCTACTTGGATAACAACTCAAGTTTCATCAGGGCAATCTTGTTGTTCTACTTGGTTAACAACTCAAGTTTTATCAAGGCAATCTTGTTGTTCTAGTTGTATAACAACTCAAGTTTCATCAGGGCAATCTTGTTGTTCTCTTGGTTAACAACTCAAGTTTTATCAGGTCAATCTTGTTGTTCTAGTTGTATAACAACTCAAGTTTTATCAGGGCAATCTTGTTGTTCTACTTGGTTAACAACTCAAGTTTTATCAGGTCAATCTTGTTGTTCTATTTGGATAACAACTCAAGTTTCATCAGGGCAATCTTGTTGTTCTACTTGGTTAACAACTCAAGTTTTATCAAGGCAATCTTGTTGTTCTAGTTGTAATAACAACTCAAGTTTCATCAGGGCAATCTTGTTGTTCTCTTGGTTAACAACTCAAGTTTTATCAGGTCAATCTTGTTGTTCTACTTGGATAACAACTCAAGTTTTATCAGGGCAATCTTGTTGTTCTACTTGGTTAACAACTCAAGTTTTATCAGGGCAATCTTGTTGTTCTACTTGGTTAACAACTCAAGTTTTATCAGGGCAATATTGTTGTTCTACTTGGTTAACAACTCAGGTTTTATCGAGGCAACCTTGTTGTTCTACTTGGTTAACAACTCAAGTTTTATCAAGGCAATATTGTTGTTCTACTTGGATAACAACTCAAGTTTTATCAGGGCAATCTTGTTGTTCTACTTGGTTAACAACTCAAGTTTTATCAGAATATCTTGTTGTTCTACTTGGTTAACAACTCAAGTTTTATCAGGGCAATCTTATTGTTCTACTTGGTTAACAACTCAAGTTTTATCAAGGCAATCTTGTTGTTCTAGTTGTATAACAACTCAAGTTTCATCAGGGCAATCTTGTTGTTTTACTTGGTTAACAACTCAAGTTTTATCAGGGCAATCTTGTTGTTCTACTTAGTTAACAACTCAAGTTTTATCAGGGCAATCTTGTTGTTCTACTTGGATAACAACTCAAGTTTTATCAAGGCAATCTTGTTGTTCTACTTGGTTAACAACTCAAGTTTTATCAGGGCAATCTTGTTGTTCTACTTGGTTAACAACTCAAGTTTTATCAGGGCAATCTTGTTGTTTCTACCTGGATAACAACTCAAGTTTTATCAGAATATCTTGTTGTTCTACTTGGATAAAAAACTCAAGTTTTATCAGGGCAATCTTGTTGTTCTACCTGGATAACAAACTCAAGTTTTATCAGGGCAATCTTGTTGTTCTACTCGGATAACAACTCAAGTTTATTAGGGCAATCTTGTTGTTCTACTTGGTAAACAACTCAAGTTTTATCAGGGCAATCTTGTTGTTCTACTTGGTTAACAACTCAAGTTTTATCAGGGCAATCTTGTTGTTCTACCTGGATAACAACTCAAGTTTTATCAGAATATCTTGTTGTTCTACTTGGTTAACAACTCAAGTCTTATCAGGGCAATCTTGTTGTTCTACTTGGTTAACAACTCAAGTTTTATCAGGGCAATCTTGTTGTTCTACTTGGATAACAACTCAAGTTTTATCAGAATATCTTGTTGTTCTACTTGGTTAACAACTCAAGTTTTATCAGGGCAATCTTGTTGTTCTACTTGGTTAACAACTCAAGTTTTATCAAGGCAATCTTGTTGTTCTAGTTGTATAACAACTCAAGTTTCATCAGGGCAATCTTGTTGTTCTACCTGGATAACAACTCAAGTTTCATCAGGGCAATCTTGTTGTTCTACTTGGATAACAACTCAAGTTTTATCAGGGCAATCTTGTTGTTCTACTTGGTTACCAACTCAAGTTTTATCAGGGCAATATTGTTGTTCTACTTGGTTAACAACTCAAGTTTCATCAGGGCAATCTTGTTGTTCTACCTGGATAACAACTCAAGTTTTATCAGGGCAATCTTGTTGTTCTACTTGGTTAACAACTCAAGTTTTATCAGGGCAATCTTGTTGTTCTACTTGGTTAACAACTCAGGTTTAATCAAGGCAATCTTGTTGTTCTACTTGGTAAACAACTCAAGTTTTATCAGGGCAATCTTGTTGTTCTACTTGGTTAACAACTTAAGTTTTATCAGGTCAATCTTGTTGTTCTACTTGGTTAACAACTTAAGTTTTATCAGGTCAATCTTGTTGTTCTACTTGGTTAACAACTCAAGTTTTATCAGGTCAATCTTGTTGTTCTACTTGGTTAACAACTTAAGTTTTATCAGGGCAATCTTGTTTTCTACTTGGTTAACAACTTAAGTTTTATCAGGTCAATCTTGTTGTTCTACTTGGTTAACAACTCAAGTTTTATCAGGGCAATCTTGTTGTTCTACCTGGATAACAACTCAAGTTTTATCAGGGCAATCTTGTTGTTCTCTTGGTTAACAACTCAAGTTTTATCAGGGCAATCTTGTTGTTCTACTTGGTTAACAACTCAAGTTTTATCAAGGCAATCTTGTTGTTCTAGTTGTATAACAACTCAAGTTTCATCAGGGCAATTTTGTTGTTCTACCTGGATAACAACTCAAGTTTCATCAGGGCAATCTTGTTGTTCTACTTGGATAACAACTCAAGTTTTATCAGGGCAATCTTGTTGTTCTACTTGGTTACCAACTCAAGTTTTATCAGGGCAATATTGTTGTTCTACTTGGTTAACAACTCAAGTTTCATCAGGGCAATCTTGTTGTTCTACCTGGATAACAACTGAAGTTTTATCAGGGCAATCTTGTTGTTCTACTTGGTTAACAACTCAAGTTTTATCAGGGCAATCTTGTTGTTCTACTTGGTTAACAACTCAAGTTTTATCAGGGCAATCTTGTTGTTCTACTTGGTTAACAACTCATGTTTTATCAGGTTAATTTTGTTGTTCTACTTTGTTAACAACTCAAGTTTTATCAGGGCAATCTTGTTGTTCTACTTGGTTAACAACTTAAGTTTTATCAGGTCAATCTTGTTGTTCTACTTGGTTAACAACTCAAGTTTTATCAGGTCAATCTTGTTGTTCTACTTGGTTAACAACTTAAGTTTTATCAGGGCAATCTTGTTGTTCTACTTGGTTAACAACTTAAGTTTTATCAGGTCAATCTTGTTGTTCTACTTGGTTAACAACTCAAGTTTTATCAGGGCAATCTTGTTGTTCTACCTGGATAACAACTCAAGTTTTATCAGGGCAATCTTGTTGTTCTCTTGGTTAACAACTCAAGTTTTATCAGGGCAATCTTGTTGTTCTACTTGGTTAACAACTCAAGTTTTATCAAGGCAATCTTGTTGTTCTAGTTGTATAACAACTCAAGTTTTATCAGGGCAATCTTGTTGTTCTACTTGGTTAACAACTCAGGTTTAATCAAGGCAATCTTGTTGTTCTACTTGGTTAACAACTCAAGTTTTATCAGGGCAATCTTGTTGTTCTACTTGGATAACAACTCATGTTTTATCAGGTTAATCTTGTTGTTCTACTTGGTTAACAACTCTAGTTTTATCAAGGCAATCTTGTTTTCTACTTGGTTAACAACTCAAGTTTTATCAGGGCAATCTTGTTGTTCTACTTGGTTAACAACTCAAGTTTTATCAGGGCAATCTTGTTGTTCTACTTGGATAACAACTCATGTTTTATCAGGTTAATCTTGTTGTTCTACTTGGTTAACAACTCTAGTTTTATCAGGGCAATCTTGTTGTTCTACTTGGTTAACAACTCAAGTTTTATCAGGGCAATCTTGTTGTTCTACCTGGATAACAACTCAAGTTTTATCAGAATATCTTGTTGTTCTACTTGGATAAAAACTCAAGTTTTATCAGGGCAATCTTGTTGTTCTACCTGGATAACAACTCAAGTTTTATCAGGGCAATCTTGTTGTTCTACTCGGATAACAACTCAAGTTTTATTAGGGCAATCTTGTTGTTCTACTTGGTAAACAACTCAAGTTTTATCAGGGCAATCTTGTTGTTCTACTTGGTTAACAACTCAAGTTTTATCAGGGCAATCTTGTTGTTCTACCTGGATAACAACTCAAGTTTTATCAGAATATCTTGTTGTTCTACTTGGTTAACAACTCAAGTCTTATCAGGGCAATCTTGTTGTTCTACTTGGTTAACAACTCAAGTTTTATCAGGGCAATCTTGTTGTTCTACTTGGATAACAACTCAAGTTTTATCAGAATATCTTGTTGTTCTACTTGGTTAACAACTCAAGTTTTATCAGGGCAATCTTGTTGTTCTACTTGGTTAACAACTCAAGTTTTATCAAGGCAATCTTGTTGTTCTAGTTGTATAACAACTCAAGTTTCATCAGGGCAATCTTGTTGTTCTACCTGGATAACAGCTCAAGTTTCATCAGGGCAATGTTGTTGTTCTACTCGGATAACAACTCAAGTTTTATCAGGGCAATCTTGTTGTTCTACTTGGTTACCAACTCAAGTGTTATCAGGGCAATATTGTTGTTCTACTTGGTTAACAACTCAGGTTTAATCAAGGCAATCTTGTTGTTCTACTTGGATAACAACTCATGTTTTATCAGGTTAATCTTGTTGTTCTACTTGGATAACAACTCATGTTTTATCAGGTTAATCTTGTTGTTCTACTTGGATAACAACTCATGTTTTATCAGGGCAATCTTGTTGTTCTACTTGGTTAACAACTCAAGTTTTATCAGGGCAATCTTGTTGTTCTACTTGGATAACAACTCAAGTTTTATCAGAATATCTTGTTGTTCTACTTGGTTAACAACTCAAGTTTTATCAGGGCAATCTTGTTGTTCTACCTGGATAACAACTCAAGTTTTATCAGGGCAATCTTGTTGTTCTACTTGGTTAACAACTCAAGTTTTATCAGGGCAATCTTGTTGTTCTACTTTGTTAACAACTCAAGTTTTATCAGGGCAATCTTGTTGTTCTACCTGGATAACAACTCAAGTTTTATCAGAATATCTTGTTGTTCTACTCGGATAACAACTTAAGTTTTATCAAGGCAATCTTGTTGTTCTACTCGGATAACAACTCAAGTTTTATCGAGGCAACCTTGTTGTTCTCTTGGTTTACAACTCAAGTTTTATCAGCGCAAACTTGTTGTTCTACTTGGATAACAACTCAAGTTTTATCGAGGCAACCTTCTTGTTCTCTTGGTTAACAACTCAAGTTTTATCAGGGCAATCTTGTTGTTCTACTTGGTTAACAACTCAAGTTTTATCAGGGCAATATTGTTGTTCTACTTGGTTAACAACTCAGGTTTTATCGAGGCAACCTTGTTGTTCTACTTGGTTAACAACTCAAGTTTTATCAAGGCAATATTGTTGTTCTACTTGGATAACAACTCAAGTTTTATCAGGGCAATCTTGTTGTTCTACTTGGTTAACAACTCAAGTTTTATCACAAGTAAAGTGGTCAAAACTATAAACTGTGTTTGGCCGAGTTGTTGTCTCTTTGACACATTCCCTGTTACCATTCTCAGTTTCATGTGTAAGATGCATACATATTAAAATGGATCTGATCTCCAAAACTGTAAGCTTTCTGTGTCACCATTGGTAGAATTGGAACTAAATAGACATAATAAATAATGAAATAAAACAATGAACTGTTTAAAAAAAAAAACAAAGAAATATTTTAGTCTTGTCCCCACTATATACTAGTAAAAATAAGCAGACAAGTATTGACAAACAACATTATTTTTATATCCTTTTACAAGATTGATACGATTTTCGTCTGTTTACATCCAGCGGCAAATATTTCATGCATGTTCAGGATGATATCATTTTACAAGATTGATACGATTGTTGTCTGTTTACATCCAGTGGCAAATATTTCATGCATGTTCAGGATGATATCAATTTACAATAGGGCTATGACCAATATAAAATATATATGTGTGTCCTATAACATGCCCAAAATGACATAGGGTAGGAAAAAATGATAAATTGCCAAATGGCCACCGACCTTCAATGTGGGAGACATTTCATGGGTTTTCCGGTTTAAACTCATTCAGAAAATTCATTTTTCTTTAATCCAGTCATGATACTGAATAAATGTATCAATACAGGAGGTAGAATTTAAAAACTGAGTCAATGACACTTTTTTTTAGCTCACTTGGCCCTATGTGGGCCAAGTGAGCTTTTTCTCATTTCTCCGTTAACTTTTACAAAAATCTTCTGCTCTGAAACTCCAGGGCCAATTTACCCAACCTTGGCCACAATCAGTATTGGGGAATCTAGTTTAAAAAATGTATCCAATGACCCCGCATTGGGACAACATGGTCACCATGGCCACCATGGCTCAAAATAGAACATAGGGGTAAATTGCAGTTTTTAGCTTATATCTCTGAAACTAAAGCATTAAGAGCAAATGTGAAACAGGGTACAAATGTTTATCAGATTCAGATCTATCTGACCTGAAATTTTTAGACGAATCATACAATCTGTTGTTGGGTTGCTGCACCTGATGTAGGTAATTTAAGAAAATTTTGCAGTTGTTTGGTATTATCTTTAATATTATTATAGATAGAGATAAACAGCAATAATATTCAGCAAAGTAAGATCAATAAATAAGTCATAATTACCAAAATTGTCAATTGACCCCTTAAAGATTTATTGCCATTTATAGTCAATGTTTCGTAAATTTTTATAATCTTTTACAATTTCTTTTAATCTACTGGGACAAATAGAATTAAAGATAGCTACAATTTTCAAAAAAGTATTTTGATGGACACATTTATTCAATGACCCTGTCATCCAACCAACATGACCGCCAGGGTTAGAATAAGAACATACGGGTTTACTATCGAAGTCTAAGTGAAAATTTAAAAAAACCAAGCCATGTCAAATGGTCACTTCACACAAATTTGAATAATAATATATTGTAAGGGGTCTTCTGTAACTATTGTAAGGCTACAATGGGATTATTTTGTTTAAGGCATCAATGTAAATAAACGGAATTTGATAAGACTGTCATTAAAGTGAGAGGGTTAGCGCTATAGAACCAGGTTTAATCCACCATTTTCTGCATTTGAAAATGCCTGTACCAAGTCAGGAATATGACAGTTCTCATTCATTCGTTTTTGATGCGTTTTGTTATTTGATTTTGCCATGTGATTATGGACTTTCCGAATTGATTTTCCTCTAAGTTCAGTATTTTTGTGATTTTACTTTTTACCTGCTTTTAATTTAACCAAATAAACACAAACTTGGCCTCAATCATTATTAAGGTATCTAATACTTTAAATTATGATTTTAACTTATTTTTCATGATTTAGAAAACAACAGTAGATACAGGTAAGTGAAACAGGCTCTTGTGAGTCTCTAGTTTTTCTTTCCTGTGTGAACACCCATGGACAGCTATTAATTATACACTTTTACTGAAGGGCACTGTAGGAATTAGGGGCCAAAAAAGGGCCCAAATAAGCATTATTCTTGGTTTTCGCACAATAACTTTAGTTTAAGTGAATAGAAAATAATGAAATTTAAACACAATGTTTATGACCACAAAAGGAAGGTTGGTATTGATTTTGGGAGTTTAGGTCCCAACAGTTTAGGAATTAGGGGCCAAAAAGGGACCCAAATAGATATAGGAAGATGTGGTGTGAGTGCCAATGAGACAACTCTCCATCCAAATAACAATTTAAAAATTAAACCATTATAGGTTAAAGTACGGCCTTCAACACGGAGCCTTGGCTCACACCGAACAACAAGCTATAAAGGGCCCCAAAATTACTAGTGTAAAACCATTCAAACGGGAAAACCAACGGTCTAATCTATATAAACAAAACGAGAAACGAGAAACACGTATATATTACATAGACAAACGACAACTACTGTACATCAGATTCCTGACTTAGGACAGGTGCAAACATTTGCAGCGGGATTAAACGTTTTAATGGGCCCAAACCTTCTCCCTTTTTCTGAAACAATAGCATAACATCACAACATATAAAAACATACGATAAAATATCAATAGCAGACTTAACTCAATCAAAAAACGTATGATTACACAAAGAACGAATAAATTTGATCTGCGATATCTGAATACAAATGCACAGTTAATTAAATATTAGAGACAAACAGTCATGACCAAAAGGCTATCAAACAAATTCAAACACACTGAGAAATATTTAACCAATCAATGTTCACTTTAGAAAAAAAACCGGTTTTTTATAATTTTGAAGTTTATACAAATGTTGTAAGAATAAGTGAAAAATTGAAGATATTACAAATAATCAAAGCTGGTATACAGCCAAGATCCATATAAATAAAAAATGACAAAAAAGCATTATAAACAGTATCAACAGGTCGAATTAACAAGAAAATACGATTTGAGAGTACTCGCAGTTACTGACAGCTAGTTAAAAGCCAAAACCAATTAATAGTAAAAAACTTTAGTTTAAGTAAATAGAAATCTATGAAATTTAAACACAATGTTTATGACCACAAAAGGAAGGTTGGTATTGATTTTGGGAGTTTTGGTTCCATCAGTGTAGGAATAAGGGGCCCAAAAGGTCCAAAATTAAACTTTGTTTGATTTCATCAAAATTGAATAACTGGGGTTCTTTGATATGCCGAATCTAACTGTGTATGTAGATTTTTAACTTTTGGTCCCGTTTTCAAATTGGTCTACATTAAGGTCCAAAGGGTCCAAAATTAAACTTCGTTTGATTTTGACAAAAAAATAATCGGTTGGGTTCTTTGATATGCTGAATCTAAAAATGTACTTAGATTCTTGATTATCGGCCCAGTTTTCAAGTTGGTCCAAATCGGGGTCCAAAATTAAACTTTGTTTGATTTCATCAAAAATTGAATAAGTGGGGTTCTTTGATAAGCCAAATCTAACTGTGTATGTAGATTCCTCATTTTTGGTCTTGTTTTCAAATTGGTCTACATTAAAGTCCAAAGGGTCCAAAATTAAACTTAGTTTGATTTTAACAAAAATTGAAATCTTGGGGTTCTTTGATATGCTGAATCCAAACATGTACTTAGATTTTTGATTATGGGCCCAGTTTTCAAGTTGGTCCAAATCAGGATCTAAAATTATTATATTAAGTTTTGTGCAATAGCAAGTCTTTTCAATTGCACAGTATTGCGCAATGGCAAGAAATATCTTATTGCAAAATATTGTGAAATAGCAATTTTGTTTTTAATTAGAGTTATCTTTCTTTGTCCAGAATAGTAAGCAAGAAATATCTAATTGTAAGAATTTTTTTATTTTGAGTTATCTTTCTTTGTCCAGAATCAACTTAAATCTTTGTTATATATACAATTTACAATGTATATTCACTTTTTACTACCAACTGATAAATTAAAATAATCTTTACCATTCAGTGATAACAAGCAGTTTTTTTACATCTTAATATTTTATGATGTATTTAAATGAGTAGTAATTGTTGCAAACTCCATTAGAAATTTTAATTGAGATTAGTTTTGGAATAAGGGAAAGGGGGATGTGATTAAAAAAAAATGGGTTCAATTTTCTCATTTGAAATTTCATAAATAAAAAGAAAATTTCTTCAAACATTTTTTTGAGAGGAATAATATTCAACAGCATAGTGAATTGCTCTAAGAGAAAACCAAAATTTTAATTTCATTAGAACACATTCATTCTGTGTCAGAAACCTATGCTGTGTCAACTATTTAATCACAATCCAAATTTAGAGCTGAATCAAGCTTGAATGTTATGTCCATACTTGCCCCAACCGTTCAGGGTTCAACCTCTGCGGTCGTATAAAGCTACGCCCTGCGGAGCATCTGGTTTTTAACTTGTGCACACAACTTTTAATCTTGTGCGCACAATCTTTAATCCTGTGCACACAACTTTTTTAATCTTGTGCACACAACTTTAAATCTTTTATGGTTCAATTGCACTAGACTGCGTTATATTTGACGAAGGGTTGTTTGGTTAGGTAAAACAGGATATAATGGATATCTTTTTAGTACCGGAATCCCATGTGAAAATGAAGATGTGTTATGTGCTTTAGAAAACTTTGCAGAGATCGACAAAATAAACCTTGCAGATTTTTAAAGCCACTCTTGTAAAAAGTGGGAAAACCTGACAATTTCAACATATTAATCATAATGGAAATCCAACATTAAGAACTAATTCAGCAACCAAAGTACATTGTTCGGACCCTGATCAATCTGAAGAAATAACAACAACCTTTTAACACGTAACAACCGACTATTAAGAACGTTTTGGGAAGCCTTATCTTTCTTGAAAACCTTTCTTCTGCTAATAGAGATGCCATGCAGTACTTGAGAAACTACATCAAAGAAATAGTCGACAAGATTTAAAGTTGTGCGCACAAGCTTCGAAAAGTTGTGCACACGAGTTTAAAAGTTTTGCGCATAAGTTTCAAAGTTGTGCGTTCAAGTTTTAAAGTTTTAAATATTTTTAATTTCCTATTTGACACTTAAGAGCTCCGTACAAATGTGAATATGTGTTTATTATTTTTTTTTATAAAAATAAATCACATTAATTGATTCTGGATTTTTTACCAAGCCTTTTAACATTTCTTACTTTTGAAAAAGTTAAATGAAGTCTCCTATCACATCATATCCATGTGGACTGTACATATACACATCATCTCAGACAAATGTTCAGACTAAATACAAATACATTCACTTGAAAATGACCAAACATTTCTCGTGTTAGATATAATATATAGGTTGAGTTTATTTATCATGTCTTTTTTTTTTACAATAGCCAACATACCACAGCTAACAAACAGACCAGGATTCCAGTCACTGGTTACATTAGTTTCTATGGTTAAAGCTGTACAGATTCCAGATACAGAACCAGAGAGCCATGATTCCAGATTCGCAGCAGACTTATATAGACTACAGTCTTGGTATGATAAGATCATTAAAATGTCATCGATGGATTTAGATAAATATCTGCAATTTGTTCAAACAGTAAATGAAGTAAGATATGTTCTGTAGTTTACATAGTTTTGTTCATCTGATGAGTTAAGACTTTCTCAACTAATTTTTATAGTTCGTTCTTATATTGAACTGTGTTACCACTGTTCCAGGTTAGGATCCCGCTAACATGTTTAACCCCGCCACATTATTTATTTTTGTGTCTGTCCCAAGTCAGGAGCCTGTAATTCAGTGGTTGTCGTTTGCTTATGTGTTACATTTTTGTTTTTTGTTTATTTGTTTACATAAATAAGGCGGTGAGTTTTCTTGTTTAAATTGTTTTACATTATCTTATCGGGGCCTTTTATAGCTGACTATGTGGTATGGCTTTGCTCATTGTTGAAGGCTGTACGGTGACCTATAGTTGTTATTGTGTGTGTCATTTTGGTCTTTTGTGGATAGTTGTCTCATTGGTAATCATACCACATCTTCTTTTGTAAACAACTGTGAGGTTTGCCATCACTTTCTATAAGCTATCTTTTAACTTTGAAATGTTTTTCAACTCTGAAACTACAACGTCAATTTGAATATGATTTAGCAATAATCTATTTAAGATTCTTCATTAAATCACCCATGCGTTCCATGTGAACAAAAGGGCTGTTATATGCCAATATATATCTTGATTGTGCTTTGTTCATTCTCAGTTTCGCATACCTGTCAACTGACCTGTATTATGTGAGCTACACCCGTGAGTTTCTCCTTATAAGTGGGATTTTTTAAATACCAGACGGGATTCAGATAACCAGGGTATTTCTGACCAGTAGTGTTTAGTCAAATATATGTTTCAGTTTCGGCCCATTTCCTATGAAAAGGTAAACAATTGAAAAGTTCAAACTTCGGATTTGTTTATTTACCATGTAGATGAAAGCTATCAAAACATTACATTTGATTCCAGAATTGTCTCATTAATTGTACCCCAGAAAGTTGAAGCCAGTCAAGCTTAACATACTATGTACTGATTTAAATATTTGCCGTTTGCAAATATCAATAATACCATAAAAATCATTCTAAAACAATTTGAACCTTTTAATACATTTCTGTCAGAGAGAATGGTTTTAATATCACTTAAATGTAAAAGCATCAAACCCTTATGCTCTAGATATCACACTGAAAGGAAACAGACCAACTTCTTCCGATTTATCTCCCTCCTATGTAAAGGAGCACATGAGCTGTAATAATTGATTTTTAATTACATGTATAGCTTGGATTTATGACATTCATTAATACAAAGTAGTGTGAATAAAACAATAAGAAGGCTTTGTTTAGAAAGATATTTAATTAATGACAAATATTCATATAATTAACCAATACAAAAGTAAATATCTGTAGGTAACTCAGTGATACACATTTATGTTATAGTATATTAAAAAAAAAACTTAAAATTTAACCGAAAGGAAAGAAAAGTTCGTACACGTTAAGACATTTTCTTCTTCGATGTATTTTCAGTTTCAGAAGTTGACATGTATGATATCTTTTCTTTAGACATGTTAGACTACAAAGACAAGTTATTGAGCTAGTCTAACATGTTGAATCAATTCAGAAATTAAGATAGTTTTGCTCTGTTTTAATTATAGCGTAAATTGCACATGACAGGTTATGCAATAATTAGAATTCACATTTTATATTTTGAAAGCAGTATTTGTATTCAGCGTGTCTTGAAATTGTATAATTTCCCCTGTGCGATGCAGTGAAGGGGACATAGAAATACCAGACGTCCATTGTCGGAGAGTTATGGACTTTATATTTTTGATACAGTTAAAAAAAAACTTAGGATTTGACAAAGGGATTAGTATTGCTTTGATGTTTGGAATATACATGTATTCTTTATAATCAATTTAATGTTTTGTTTGATTTTTGAACAGATATTTGGAAGAATCAGTGGAAAGAGTGATCCTGTTGTTAAAGAAACCACACTAAGCACTGTGATGCAAAAACAGGTTAAAAAGATGCTTCATAGTTTAAAAGGTAACCTTAGTGACATGAATTAAATATAGTCAAAGACAATTTATTATCTCTTCTAGGTTAAAAAGGTATTATGAAGGGAGCAGTCACGAAACACAAGACAAAAAATAGTAGTCTTAGCAGCAACAGTCCCAATAAAATTGAAGTTAAATGCAGGGGAAATTCATTCTTCTTCATAATTGCATTTGGCACTCTCTATATCTCTGATGATTATTTAAAAATCTAATAAGTATCAATTTGCCATTTGTTGAATAAACAATAACTTTCAGGGGCATGACATATGTCTTTTAGTAATACCCATTTCAAGTTTTACTGATTGAATATATAGGGTGCGGGAGTTTCTCGCTGCATTTAAAACCCATTGATGGCCTTCAGCGGTGCTTGTCTCTTTGACACATTCCCTATTTCCATTCTCAATTTTATGTTTGCTGTTTTGGTGACAAAATCAAATGGCGTGAGTGATAGATGTTTGCTGTGTATGACTGCATCGGCTGCAGTTTATACAGTTATGACAAAATAACATGTCCTGGGTGATGGATGCTTGCTTTGTATGACTTCATCTGCTGCAGTTTATACAGTTATGACAAATTATGAAAACAAAATCTAATGAGATGTCGGCTTAAGAAGATTGCTGATCCTCTTTAAGTATTTGTTGTGTAAAATAAAAAAACAATTGACATTAACATTATACAGATGTGGTATGATTGCCTATTAGATAACTGTCCACAATAGTTAGTTGAAGGGAAATTTACAAAAAGAAAAAGAAGGAAAAAAATAATATGTTATATAATTCATAGAAATATATATACATTCATTAATGGAAAAGTTTTATTCTCCTGGATAAGTGATGATAATAAATCAAGACTATCTATTTTTGAAATGGCGCTTTCTTGACAGCATAATTGAAACACATCATCATGTGATATCTAACTACCCAAGAGTCTGAAAACAAACATGGCATATATATATACCAAGGTTTTATTCAGTGTCAAAATAATATACAATGAAACCTGAAAAAATAAATTGCGTCGTTAGCGCTCTCATGTGTACAATTCTTGCCAGATGTTTATGAAACTTATATCATAGGTTTAAATAAGCAGTTTCTTGGATGAGTTCGAAAATCAGTGTCGATCAACTTTTGTTAAAAGAGTTATGCCACTTGGAAACATTAATTATATGGAAATTGCATTGTTAGCGCTCTCATGTGTTCAATTCTTGCCAGATTTTTATGAAACTAATATCATAGGTTTATATCAGCAATGTCTTTTATGAGTTCAAAAATCAGGGACGATCAGTTATTTTTATGCCCAACATAGAAGCATTATTTTTTTCGGTCTGTACGTCCGTTCGTTCGTCGTCCCTGTGTCCCGCTTCAGGTTAAAGTTTTTGATTAAAGTTTTTAGTCAAGATAGTTTTTGATGAAGTTAAAGTCCAATCAACTTGAAACTTAGTTCACATGTTTCCTATGATATGATATTTTTTAGTTTTAATGCCAAATAAGAGTTTTTACCCCAATTTCACCGTCTACTGAATATAGAAAATGATAGTGCGAGTGGGGCATCCGTGTTCTATGGACACATTTCTTGTTAAAAGAGTTATGCTCCTTGGAAAAAATTTATTATATGGAAAATTGCATTGTTAGCACTCTCATGTGTTCAATTCTTGCAAGATTTTTATGAAACTTATATCATAGGTTTATATCAGCAATGTCTTTTACAAGTTTAAAAATCAGTGACGATCATTTATTTTAATGCCCCACATAGGAGCATTATGTGTGTTGGTCTATTAGTCTGTTCGTTCGTCCGTCCACCCGTCCGTCCGTCTGTCCCGCTTCAGGTTTAAGCTTTTGGTTAAAGTTTTTTGTCAAAGGAGTTTTTGATGAAGTTGAAATCTAATCAACTTGAAACTTAATATACATGTTCCCTATCCTATAATCCGTTTTCACCCAAATTTCACCGTCCACTAAATATAGAAAATGACAGTTCCAGTGGGGCATCCGTGTTCTATGGACACATTTCCTGTTAAAAGAGTTATAAATGCTCCTTGGAAACATTAATTATATGGAAAATTTCATTGTTATCACTCTCATGTGTTCAATTCTTGCCAGATTTTTATGAAACTTATATCATAGGTTTATATCAGCAATGTCTTTTACGTGTTTAAAAATCAGTGACGATCAATTATTTTTATGCCCCACATAGAAGCATTATGTTTTTGTCCTACACGTCTGTTCGTTCGTCCGTTCATCCATTCTTCCGTCTGTCCCGCTTCAGGTTAAAGTTTTTGGTTAAAGTTTTTTTTCAAAGGATTTTTTGATGGAGTTGAAATCTAATCAACTTGAAACTTAATATACATGTTCCCTATCATATAAACCTCCTAATATAGAGTTTTGACCCCAATTTCACCGTCCACTCCATATAGAAAATGATAGTGGGAGTGGGGCATCCGTGTACTATGGACACATTTCTTGTTAGAGTTATTTCCCTTTGAAACATTCATTATATGGGAAATTTCATCGTTAGAGCTCTCATGTGTACAATTCTTGCCAGATGTTTATGTAATTTATATTATAGATTTATATCAGCAATGTCTTTAGAGAGTTGAACAATCAGTGGGGATCAATTATTATATCCCAAGCAACGAAGTTGCGGAGGAGGGTATAAGGGTTTTTACCCATCCTTCCGTCCGTCCGTCAGTCCGTCAGTCCTGTTTCTTGTCATCTAAACTCCTCTCAAACCACACAACAGAATTTCATGAAACCTTTTTAGGGCATAATATGTAGATGTGCATATCGACAGGAAATTACGATTTAATTTTTTTTTCTAGGAGTTACGCCCCTTTGAACTTATTTGCTTCAATATACTACTGCAACAGTTTGTCATCTCAACTTCTCTGAAACCCCACAACAGAATTTCATGAAACTTTGTAGATAATAAGGACATTCTATGTAGATGTTCATATCAACAAGAAATTACGATTCAATTTTTTTTCTAGGAGTTACGCCCCTTTGAACTTATTTGCTTCAATATACTACTGCAACAGTTTGTCATCTCAACTTCTCTGAAACCACACAACAGAATTTCATGAAACTTTGTAAATAATAAGGATATACTATGTAGATGTGCATATCGACAGGAAATTATGATTCAATTTTTTTTTCTTAAAGTTATTTTATTTCTCAAGTGACAATGTGGGGACATGGGATATGTGAGCGTGCTTACTAAGGTTCTTTAATTATAAAAGAGATATGCCCATTGGAAATATTGATTATATGAACAATTGCAATGTCAGCGCTCTCATTTTATGAAACTTGTATCATATGTTTATATCACTTTCAAGTGCTGATCAAATAATTTTAAATGAGTTATGCCCCTTGGAAATATCAATTATAATGGAAATCACGTATTTATGCACAGCGAGGTATCAAATAATTGCATTAGAGCGTTCCTGATGTGGTAATTGAAAAGTGCTTATGATGCATTTTATGTTATTATGAACATGTTAGTAGAATGCATTTTTTTAATACAATTTCCTTGTGTAATAAACCATAATTTAAACATTCTGTTTGATTTCAGAAAAAGAAGAAAATTCAGCACTTAAAGAGAAATTAAAGAAAATGGAAACTGATCTGGGTGATATAATTCCAAAGAATATTAGAGGTATATTATAAGTTTAAGTATTTTGACATTTTATAATTCGTCAACAACAAAAGACTGCACCCTTGCAATCCCTGGACATGCTTGTGCTTTTATGCTTGATATTTCGTCAGATCAAAGGCCTTCACCTCTAAAATAGGATCCTTCTCTTACAGTAACTTTACTATATCAGTATGTCCTTTATAACTTGCTGTATTAAATAAAGGCAACAGTAGTATACCGCTGTTCAAAACTCAAAAATCAATGGACAAAAAACAAAATCGGGGTAACAAACCAAAACCGAGCATTAACACCTCTTAAATAATTTGTCAAATGTGGAATTCCAAAACCAATCACATATAATTTTGAATGATTTTACAATTACTAATGGTTAACCAAGACTATTTATTATTGTTTTGCTAGTAAGTATATGTTTTGAAGGGATATTTTCAATTTAGATTTTATGAAAACAAGCAGATGGGGTATGATGGCCAATGAGACACCTATAAGGACAAGTATATAAACATTCACAGGTAACCATCCTGTCTTCAACAATGAGGAAAACTGATAAGGTATGATGACCAATTCAATGAGACGCCTATCTTCAGAAGGGCAAGTATGTAAACATTCACAGGTAACCATCCAGTCTTCAACAATGAGGAAAACTTGTACAGTATAATAAGGTATAAAAGGTCCTGAGAGTCAAAATATGAAACAACTTTCAACATAAACTCATTTCACTAATTTATGTCTTTGAAATAAGCATATAAATAGTAATTTTCTGTAATAAGCTACTCTTATATATTTTTCAGAGCTAATAAAAAAACAAGTAGAAGACTGGGAAAAGAAAGATAAGATGTTCGTGTCTACAAGAGCCAGTGATTATGTCATGGAACAGTTACAGGACAACAGTTGTTTGACATTAACCGCCCCATCAGGAGTTGGAAAATCATTTATTGCAAGACACACAGCACTTCTTTTAAAGAGGCAAGGATACAATATAATACCAGTGGAATTACCAGCAGACATTAAAACTTATTATCACCCTGGTAAACAGACAGTCTTCATAGTAGATGATATGTGTGGAAATTTCACAGCGAATCAACAACAGGTTGAGAACTGGAAACAACTGTTACCTGTGATTAAAACAATAATGGCAGACAAATGTTGTAAGATTATTGTATCTTGTAGATTACAAGTTTATAAAGATGATAAGTTTAATATATTATCACCTTTTAAATCCTGTGAATGTAATTTAATATCAGATAAGTTATGTCTTACATCTGTAGAGAAAACAAATATAGCCAAAACCTATATTGGTACAAGCATGACAGACATTGATGATTTATCTTTTAAATGTGATTTCTTCCCACTGTTATGTTCCTTGTATCATGGAAAAGAAGATGTAGATGTCAAAGAATATTTCAAAAATCCTTTTGATGTCTATAAAAGTGAGCTAGACAGGATAAGTGAGCATGGTGATGAAGGAAACTATAAAATATGTAGTCTTGCTTTATGTGTTCTCTTTAATAATCAGCTAAATGAGAAATGGTTCCAAGATAAAATGACAGATGAACAACGACAGATTATTATTGACACATGTGAGGCTTGTGAGTTCAACAGTATACCAAAGGCAAAATTAAAAAAGGCACTTGACACTCTAGATGGTACATTTATCTGTAAACAGAATGGTATTTATAGAACTCTACATGATAAACTGTTTGACTTTCTTGCTCATTACTTTGGTCAGAAAATGATAGAATGTTTAATACACCATGGTGATAGTGATTTAGTACATGAACGTTTTATCTGGCAGAAGTCACCAGATGACAAGAACAGTAATATAGACTTCGTTATTGAAATACCAGATGATTATTTGGAATCATATTTAGAAAGGTTTATACAGGACTGGTCAGCAGGAAAGGTGAGAGTTATTTTCATGAACAACAATATGTCAGTATCATTATTTAGAAAACATTTATTACAGCACTTAAAACAAATGGAAAAATCACAGCAAGTAACATTAGCCAATACCAAGGATACAGTGTTACCAAAAGAGCATCATGGATCTGGTAGTACTCCACTTATACTTACTTGTTATGATGGTTATACTAATATGGTACAGTGGATGTTACATAATGGTGTGAATGTGGATCAGTGTAGGGATGATGGGGTTACTGGACTGAACATGGCAAGTCAGGAAGGACATACTGACATAGTAAAGTTACTGTTAGAGAAGGATCCTAATGTTGATCTATGTGACACGGATGGCTGTAGTCCTCTGTACAGGGCAATTCAGAAAGGACATACTGATATAGTAAAGTTACTGTTAGAGAAGGATCCTAATGTTGATCTATGTGACAAGGATGGCTATAGTCCTCTGTACATGGCAAGTCAGGATGGTCATACTGATATAGTAAAGTTACTGTTAGAGAAGGATCCTAATGTTGATCTATGTAACAATGATGGCTGTAGTCCTCTGTACTGGGCAACTTATAAAGGACATACTGATATAGTAAAGTTACTGTTAGAGAAGGATCCTAATGTTGATCTATGTGACAAGGATGGCTATAGTCCTCTGTACATGGCAAGTCAGGATGGTCATACTGATATAGTAAAGTTACTGTTAGAGAGGAATCCTAATGTTGATCTATATAACAAGGATGGCTATAGTCCTCTGTACATGGCAAGTCAGGATGGGCATACTGATATAGTAAAGTTACTGTTAGAGAGGAATCCTAATGTTGATCTATGTAACAAGGATGGCTGTAGTCCTCTGTACTGGGCAACTTATAAAGGACACACTGATATAGTAAAGTTACTGTTAGAGAGGAATCCTAATGTTGATCTATGTAACAAGGATGGCTATAGTCCTCTGTACTGGGCAACTTATAAAGGACATACTGACATAGTAAAGTTACTGTTAGAGAAGAATCCTAATGTTGATCTATGTGACAAGGATGGCTGGAGTCCTCTGTACGTGGCAAGTCGGGATGGTCATACTGACATAGTCAAGTTACTGTTAGAGAAGAATCCTAATATTGATCTATGTAACAAGGATGGCTGTAGTCCTCTGTACTGGGCAACTTATAAAGGACACACTGATATAGTAAAGTTACTGTTAGAGAAGGATCCTAATGTTGATCTATGTGACAAGGATGGCTGGAGTCCTCTGTACGTGGCAAGTACTGATGGACATACTGATATAGTAAAGTTACTGTTAGAGAAGAATCCTAATGTTGATCTATGTGACACGGATGGCTGGAGTCCTCTGTACTGGGCAAGTCGGGATGGTCATACTGACATAGTCAAGGTACTGTTAGAGAAGAATCCTAATGTTGATCAATGTAACAAGGATGGCTGTAGTCCTCTGTACGTGGCAAGTCGGGATGGTCATACTGACATAGTCAAGTTACTGTTAGAGAAGAATCCTAATATTGATCTTTGTAACAAGGATGGCTGTAGTCCTCTGTACAGGGCAAGTACTAGTGGACATACTGATATAGTAAAGTTACTGTTAGAGAGGAATCCTAATGTTGATCTATGTAACAAGGATGGCTGGACACCACTGATCGTTGCATGTAGTAAAAATCACATCAGTATAGTACAGCTATTACTGAAACATAAACCAGACATCAATGCCCAGACAGATGATGGAGGTAATGCTTTATATTTCAGTGCACTGAACGGATACATAGATATAACACGGTTACTGTTAGAGAATAATGCTGACTGTAATATCTGTATGCATAGTAAACAGTCTATAGCAGATACATATAATAACCGTCTGGATTACACCTTAGATGAAGAAAGACAGGAATGGTTTGACTTTCTCTTAGAAAAGGCTTCATCAAATGTTAGAGATTACATCAGTGATAAGACAGTAGATTATGGGTTTGATGTAGTAGTTGGTTCTTCTCCATTACATATAGCCTGTTTTATGGGTAGGACAGATGTTGTCCATTGTCTTCTCAACTACCATGTTAACATCAACATAACAAAAGAAGATGGGACAACAGCATTATTTTATGCATGTGAAGTAGGACATGAGGATATTGTAAATTTATTATTAGATAAAGGAGCAGATACACAAATATGTCGACTTGATGGGGAATCCCCTTTGAAGATTGCAACAGAAAATGGACAAACATCTGTAGTAATGATTGTAACAAAACACATGAAAAAGGAGGACAAACTTTCTTCTTAACTCTTGTTCTTTGTCAGTGGTTCCTTATCAGATGATTTTTATTTTGTTGTTGACTGGTGTTTGTTTGATAAGTTTGATATCTAGTGCTATTAATTTCATTCCTTTCTCTCTATTTTTACTTGTTTAGCTAAGGAAGTATTACATGACTATTTCGGAATTTTATTACAAGGAATAGAAGAAACATTCTGTTGATGTCAATGTAGTTCTAGTATGACTTAGTTTTTTTTCAATTATTTCGTTGTTTTATAAAGTCACACTTCTTTCCGCCTGACACACTCCCTATTCATAGTTGTATTATTACGTTGATTCATGTTTTCTTTTGTGTAAGATCTTTACTGATTGTTTGGCACTGTATATAATCTACCCAAATATAGACTTCCATTTTGACTGTATCACCATATTGTTTATTTTGTTCTCTTGATCAACATTTTACGGGTTGTGTAACATACTTTATATATTGTATACAAATATGGACTACCATTTTTATTTGATTGCTATGTTGGTTCATGTTTTTTTTTTATTCTTGTGTAACATATGTCCTGATTGTACATGTCATATTGTATATACTGTATACAAATATAAACTACCATTTAGATTTTATCGCTTTGCTGGTCCATATTTTCTCTTATGGAATATTTAACTGATTATATGGCATACTGTATATACGGTATACGACCATTTTGATTGTATTGTTATGTAAGTTAATGATTTCTCCTGTGAAACATCTTGACTGATTGTATACACTATTTTATATACTGTATAAACCTGGAGTCTTCCATTTTGTTTGTATTGCTATGTTGATTTATGTTTTCATTTGTGTAATATTTTACTGATTGTATGACATATTTCATATATTGTATACACAAACAGACTTCCATTTTGATTCTGTTGCTATGTGAATCATAGTAATTTGTGTGTATGTACTATTTTATATGTTTTTGCCAACATGACAAGCCCCTATATTTTCTTATTTTGTTGTGATGTTGGGGTACTGTCGTATACCAAAATATGAACTGCATCAGATAGAAATTGACCTAATGCAATTGCATGCATATATACATTATACATGTATAGACTTTGTCCTACCCATTTTAATTGATATCTTGAAAAAAACATAAAATAGATTTGTTTAAATATTTTTTATTGTTTTTTTTACCTAGCTTTGAATCTATGTGAAATGTATAACTCACATTGCTTTTTACTTTTATATTACATCTTATGACGAGGTACATAATATACAGGATATAATATACAGGGTAACGATGTTCAGTAAGAACCTTGCACCAAAACATAGTCAATCAGGAATGGCGACTTAATGTGTGCACTGTTGTTTGAAATTTATTTGTATCTCTCCTTAAAAAAAGTTATGAAGATACAAGAGTGTATGACCACCTTGCTATGTTTAAGAATGACTTATATTTGTTTCGTCATTCTTAAAGATATTGTAAAGTAAAAAATCTATAGAGAATGAATTTTTACCATGACGGCTCCCTTTCTGAAAGAAATCATTGTCCACATGTAGACGATGCAGACTGTGGATAATGGATAACAACTTAATTCCTTGTTAAATTATAACATAATATCAAAATCGATCACCAAATTGTGTAATGAACGGTTTCTTGTATCTGTATTGTTTACATTATAATATAGAAATACATTTTGTCGATATAATTATAATCATTATAAAAACATGTATCAGTTTTGAATGTGTTTTAATTTGCTGAAGTATTTGTTAATATTACCATTCTAGAAGGTGATGTACATTTGTATCAATGTATCTTTGAATCAAAGTCCTATCCACGAAAACCAGCATACACATTACCCCTGGGGATGAAGACGATCAATATTGGTGGTGGGTCAGTTGGTAAAGTTTTTAAAAGGACTCTTAAGGTTCAGTATCCATAGATAGATTAAAAATTTGGAAAGGATTTGTTTAGTTTGAGTAATTAATCACCTATTTGTGGTGGATTCAGTGCTTTATAATAATTTAAAGTATTACATTTTAGGGTTCATAGTTTTATTTCACAGTGGTTGTCAATAGACTGTAATTATTGGTTGTTTATGTTTTATGTTTTACGGACTAAAACTGGATTACAATAAAAACGAGTTTTCCAAGCTAGTAATCCAACCACTTATCAATGGCAATATTTTTACAAGGAATACGTTAATGAGAGAACCAAGTAATGATTGTGTTTGTAACGAGTGCAATTATTTGTAAAAAGAACCACCTTTGGAAGTTTCGTGATAATGTGCTTGACGTAGTGTTGGGGGTCGTGGGGTCGATCCCAAGCAGGTTCAACGACTTGGACATTAGCATGTGGCTTTTTGTGCTTGTTTCTGCTAGCATGCATCGTTTAGAAGTTAAATCTCGATTGAAAATAGTGTGCTTATTTCAGGAGACATTTTTCTGTGGACGATAACCTTGTGAACAAGAACTATTTTTTTGGCCTGGTTTTGTTCTTCTTTTTTTTTTGGTCCTTTGTATCACGCCTCAAGTGATCCCATATTTTGTCGTTAAAGTTGTCAGTTTATGGTTTACATACTGTGAAAGTACTTTTATTCGTGGGGTACCAATTTTCGTGGTTTTCGTGGATGACTTAATCCACGAATTTAAGTGTCCAACGAAATAAAACAACCATTGTCCAAATCAAGACATGGGAAAATCCACATCGGAAGGTTTGACTACTGATATGATCTAGAGAATATATTGAGTAACGCCAAATCTGAAAATACTTTAATGGCAGTCTCAGAACTCTAACCACATTCAGGATTATACCCATTTAATCTTTAATAAGCTAAACTGTACAACTTTTGATCTTTTAATTCTTATAAAAATATTTTTGATCGATGAAATTTAGATTTCCGGTATTGATATGCTAGTATGATAAAGTGTTCATTTTATATTCTCATAGTTCTCGTACATATGGGAAATAATAATTTCATGCTGGGTTTGATTTTGATAAGAATTATTTGACAATTTGAGATACGTTTATAGCATTTGTTTATGTTACTGTTTTCGTTAGGTGATATGTTTATGGCCTAATCAACACCTTTGATGTTCTTTGATCTGTTGATCACTTTATTATGGGTTAATTAATGTTATCACTACGATTTACACGGGTCAATGTTTACTTTGCAATTTCCTTCAATCCAGACTATTTGTAAGCTTTGTTTCTAAAGGCTTTAATTTTTCATTTTTATATTTTTTTTTGAAAACTAGAATCCACGAATTTAAAAACCCACGAACATGTAAAAATTGCTCAAACCACGAAAATTGATACCCACGAATTAAAGTACTTTCACAGTATATGAAAACAAAAAGATGACTGATTTTCAATGAAATTTATAAATCAGAGTTAAAAATTAAAACTTAGGGAAACATGTCCAATTTTAGAGAATTATGACATAACAGAAACGCAACACTTAAAAATGTATGACATACATAAGCAACTATAGGTCACAGTACGGTTTCAACAATGACCAAACATTACATCACAAAAATACTGAACTAAAAAAAAATTCAAAACTGAAAGTTCCTAATATAATCAAACTGCAAAATCAAAAGCTCAAAACATATCAAACAATTTTATAACAACTGGCATATTCCTGACTTTGGACAGGCATTTTCTAATGTAGCAAAAGGTGGATGAAACCTGGTTTTAAAGCTAGATAAAGCTCTTGTTTGTTTGACAGTTGTGTCAAATTCCGCTATATTGACAACGATGTATTGTAAACGCATATTTTGTTTTGTAAATTATGAAATGCCGCGACATACATGGCATTACAAGTTCCAACGAGAAAATCAATGACTGAATGATAAACACATAACCTTTGAATAGCAGCCACCTGACTCTGACGCGCGTCTGGCGTACTAAATTATAATCCTGGTACCTTTGATAACTATCTGCACATGTGCAGTATGTGTGAGTTTATACATGTTTCGGTGATACCAACCATTCCTATGGAACGCCATGACTGCCTTATGTAAATGATCAGCATTATATGCAGTGCTCACACCATTATATGCAGTGCTTACAACATTATATTAGGGGCTCACAACTTTACATTAAGTGCTCACCACATTATATTAAGCGCTCACAACATTATACGCAGTGGTCCAAACTTTATATGCAGTGGTCATAACATTATAAGAAGTGGTCACAACATTATATCAAGTGCTCACAACATTATATGAAGTGCTCACAACAGTATATGAAGTGCTCACAACATTATATGAAGTGATCACAACATTATACGTTTTTTGTTGTATGATGCGATTGGTGTATGATGAGATAAATGAATGATGAGATCATTCGGTAAACTTCGTTTTTTAACGGAAATTACCGAATCCATTATTGGTAAATTACGATAATACCCAGTAGTTTGTAAACAGTTATTAAAGTCATATTATCATTAGGCAGTATACAATATTCAAAACTGATTGAAATAAGTAAGGAAAAGATGAAACTAAGGAATACGAATGGCAAATTGTAAGTTAAATAATTAAAATTTTATTTAATGAAATATCGAAGAATTTTTTTTATGATATATTCCTCGAGTTCATTTCCTACTGAAGAACTTTAGCAAGGTGCCATTTTCAGGGCCGTTACTACCTATGAGGCTGAATTTTCTGCAACATTTTTTTTTAAAGTAATAAAATGAAATATTGCCAATATGGACACGAAGAACTTGAATTTATATCATAAACAACACAAGTTTACAGTTTTACAAGTGTTATCATGATACGTGACATATGCCGGGAAGTTTTACACTCCTAACTAGGAGTCTACTCCCGTATTCGGAAGAAGAAGAAGATGCCATTGTCTGGATTGATCGATATGTATGTATGTAATATGTACTTCGAGATTCCGTCAGTATAGACGCACCCCTTGATTGACTGCAAGGGTACAGCGGATCCATGTACACTCCCTACGAATTAATGGAGATGTGTCCTTTACAATATTAACCCACCACTAGTCCAAATAATTATGACGTCTGGCAATTAAGGCTATTTAAATTTACTTGAAAGGCGTCCCAGAAAAAAATTAAAATAGCCTTGCCAGACGTCATAATTATTTGGACTAACCCACCACCAGAACAATCCCCACCCAACACCGCCAAAGGGAGCATGTAGGACACCGGGAAGTCTGTTATGAAGGTGGATGAAGCCGAAGTACTCGGAGAAACCCACCGGGCTTCTCGGCGGGAACAGACAACTCGAAGAGATTTCAGAAGATTGATCTCCAGGTCAAGCTGGGAACCACTTTGACCTACCGAGGCCCCTGAATTATCCAAGCTAGTTTAAACTCAGGTCTGGATACCAGAGATGTGTGTGAGAGGGTGAAAATCACCTTTCTGATGTACTGCATGACATTTTTAGCATCCCGAGTGAGGATCAAACTCGGGACCTTCAGCAATGTAGTCATCGGTCTTAACCACTAGACCACGAACTCAGGATAGTGAACCGTTTCAGTATTTGTTTTTTTGTTGTTTTTTTTCGTGTGGCCGTCCGTCTGTTTTTCAGTATTTGTACGAGAACACATATGAAACTTTGCTTTCGACAAATTTGAATAAAACTTTAAAACTTGTATTTAGGGGGCTCAATTAAGCAGAGGAAGTTCCCTTTGTATTGTGATTTTTTATGATATCGGAAATTCGTTACCGGCTGAATCAGCTGTTGGATCATTTTTTAAGGTCTCCCGATCATACTAGAGCATTATGGTCAATGCCTTAATAGTTAAACACTCCCATTCGTTGTGGTTGTACATGTCTGTTCAGCTTTCAACAATATTCAAGGTCCTCGATAAAAAAAAAACTTGCGTTCTATCTTCTATGATTTTGCATTATGTGTTTTTTAACTTACCAGTTTGATTTCTTACAAAAATATATTTAAATACAGATAATAATTATTTGCATAAAAATTGCTCCCAGGATCCAGCAATACTGATGTGTCTTAAAGTAAGGAAATCGAAGGAAAACGGGTAATTTTTACGGCCACTAATTTTATTGAGAAAAAAATCTGCGGTCACATTGTATTTAATGTTAATAATTATAGGTCAAAGTATGGCCTTCAAGACGGAGCCTTGGCTCACCCCACACAGCAATCTCAGCTTGTTTTTGCATAAAAATTGCTTCCGGGTTCAAGCAATACTGATGTTTCTGAAAGTAAGGAAATCGAAGGAAAACGGGTCATTTTTAGCCATTTTACTGAGAGAAAAAAATATTTGCGGGGGCTGCGCCACCAACCTCCTATCTTGAGGGCCTCAATCGGCGGCCCCCAAACCCTGCCTCCCCTGAATTCGAACTCCAGTTACGGCCCTGACTTTGTAGTCCCTACTCATTTTTAAAAAGCTTAATTACCTTTGAAATAAAACAGTCAGCTTTCTTAAACACATAAGTGCCATATAACACTAGCTTATATACATGTATGTCATGATAGAGTAATTTTAGCACGCCAAGTAGTTTGTCTTCTTAATATGATCAGCAGTCTTATATAGAAATATAAACTTTCATAAAAAAAACTTACACTTTCAAGACCCAGTTAAACATTTTCTTTTAAAGTTATCATCTCTTATGAAAACTGAGTTTGTGGGGATGAATAAAACGTTTACTTCGTTTGTTCGTCAGTTTGCACGGTTAAAATATATAAAAAAGTGGTATGCTTGCCAATGACACAACTTTCTACAAGAGAGAAAATTTCATCACAGAAATTAACAACTAAACGGGCACAGTACGGCCTTCAACAATGAGCAAAGTTACTGACAGCTAGTTCAAAGCCACTAACAACTAATAAAAAAAACATGCATCTAAGTTTTGCATTTAAGTAAAGATTGAAACAAACTGTGAGTAAAAAAGAATGATTTACTATTATTGGATAGGAATGATTGTCCCTGAAAAAGAGTCATTGTCAATGCAAGATACAAAATATAATCAACTACAAGTCATAGAAGCATAATATCTTTTAGATCGCACTTCCTTAATAACAATGGACCTCGAAAAAAGATTCAAATTTGTGTTTAGGTCCAGATGATAGCAACAACACATAAAAGAGGAATGCTATTTGTTGCTGAGCACTTCTTTGATTTTATTTAAAGTCCACACATTATTTTTTTAACAGAAGCACCAAAAAACCCGCTTCTTGTTATTATGTCAATATGTAATTGTAATATGATTATATTAATGGAGAACTTCTAAATCTAGTATTGTTTTACTGTGAATTCTTCTCGATGTTGTTATAGGCGTTCCATTCCTATCCCACATACAAGCTTGTCTAAAGTCTGGGGATTTTTGTTACTTTTGCTACCAATTTTTTTTCCATATCCCATGTTAGGATCAATGTAAAAGGTTGAAAATTTCATATCTGAATATTTTTTTCGTTATCTGGAAAATGACTTTTGACGACGCATCTTGATTGTTTATGTGGGGCTTCTTTCTCGTGGATATGGATCACTCACGGGAAAAAAATGAAAATTTTCGAAACTAATTTGACTTTTATGTATAGCATAGTCCGAATTATATTTAATAATTTATTAAAAGAATTTAAATTCACAAACTAGTTAGTTTGCACCAAAGATTGCTATGACAAACCTTTTTAAAATATGATTGAAAATATTAAATTTTTAAGTAAAATTCTATTTGCAATTGCTGACCAACGTTGATAAGAAAAATGCAATGTACAATATACTTCTGACAGATATTTGGTTCTCCTTGAAAAATACTGGATCATAACATATCATAATTACAATCCCTAGTTATCTGAATATATTTATGTATAAATCTACATGTTTTAATACGACTGCAAAAAAAAATGAAAAAAAAATGGTCGTATATTGCTATCACGTCGTCGTTTGCGTCGCCGAAGACAGATGTTTTCCGGATAATAACTTTTGTATAAGTAAAATAAATCAATTTAATTTTAACACAAGTTTTATAACCACTAAAGAAAGGTTGGGATTGATTTGGGGGGTTATGGTCTTAACTGTTTAGGAATTAGGGGCCAAAAAGGGGGAGAAATAAACATTTTTACAGTTTCCAGTCATTAAGTGTATGAATCTCTCTGAAATTATACCACAAGTTTCCAAACTACAATAGGTATAGTTATGATTTGCTCGGAGGGGTAGGTGGGGGAAGGTGTTATGGCTCAAACCGTTTAGAAATTAGAGGCAAAAAAGAGGGAAAAACAAGGGTTTTTTGGTTAATGGTCAATTAAGACAATTTAAAACCAGTGTAAGGAAGGTAATCCAGAAATATTAAGGTAATCCAGACATGTTTGATTACCTCATTTACACTGCTTTAAAATTATGTGTATGGATTTTTTTCCCCATATCAGATTTCAGAAATAAAAAAGAAAAAAAGTGGGGGATTCTTTTCTTGAGTTTGGGGTCAGTATGCCACAGCATAGTATATTGCACAAAACAACAAAAGGAGGGCATTTTTTTTAATTTTTGAAGGGGTGGGGCAATTCGCAACAGCGTAGTGCAAAAGCAAAAATTAAGTATAAATTCAAATTATATAACCAATTTTTAGTTCTTTGAATATAGTTAGTCTGTGTCAGAAATTTATTATGTGTCAAATATTTAATTACATTCCAAATTCAGACCTAAATCAAGCGTGAATAGTGTATCCATTTTTTCCGAACGGTTCAGGGTTGGACCTCTGCGGTCATATCCAACTGCATTCGGCGAAGCAATTTAATAAAAAAACTTAAATATAATTATATATATATATATATATTGAGTTGTGAATATGGTGAAACTGATCCTCAAATTAAGTTTTAAAATGCCCTGGTGTGAAATAAATTTGTGTTAAATTGATCATACTTCTTAATATACTTTTTCAATCAGTTTTAAATATTGTATACTGCCTAAATGATAACACATATAACAATAACTGTTTAGATTGGTTTGCTGGGCATTAATTTACCGTAATTTATCAATTATGGATTCGGTAATTTCCGGTAAAAAACGAAGTTTACCGAATGATCTCATCATTCATTTATCTCATCATACAACAAAAAACGTATAATGTTGTCACCACTTCATATAATGCTGTGATCACTGCATATAATGTTTGAACCACTGCGTATAATGTTGTGAGCACTTAATATAATGTTGTGAGCACTTAGTATAATGGTGTGGGCACTGCATATGATGGTGTGAGCACTGCATATAATGGTGTGAACTCTATATATAATGTTGTGAGCACTGCATATAATGTTGTGAGCACTGCATATAATGTTGTGAGCACTTTTTATAATGTTGTGAGCACTTAATATAATGTTGTGAGCACTGCATATAATGTTGTGAGCACTGCATATAATGTTGTGAGCACTGCATATAATGATGTGAGCACTGCATATAATGGTGTGAGCACTGCATATAATGATGTGAGCACTGCATATAATGGTGTGAGCACTGCATATAATGTTGTGAGCACTGAATATAATGCTGATCATTAACATAAGGCAGTCATGGCGTTCCATAAATTCCCCTAAATTCGGATAGCGGTGTTACAGAACAACATGAGAAACAAAGGGATGTGACACTAGCTTGAGATGCAATCGTTGCCCGTTAATCTCACCTTCATGTGTATGAATGGACTTATATGATCAACTGGAAATATTGTGCTTACTCTCCGTTGAAAGTCAAATCGCATCAACATGTCTTTGTCCTGATTTTCATGTACAATTTGCCACTGGACATTTAACACAAATTCGTCACCATCTTCAGTTCTTACACTTACCCTATCTTGTCCATTTCAAAATCAATGAGCATTACTTAAACAAGATTTTTCAAACTTGACTGTGATTCAGAGAAATATATGTATTCCATATGTACACACTTTTCCCTAGAGTTTACAGGTGCGTAAAAGAGCACACAAACTTTAAAATTTTCTGTTTTTTTAAATTATTAAACTTAACCAATTTACTGGTAAATTTTGTATAAAAGTGCTCAAGAATCTAACCTACATATCACCTCCAGTTATTTTTGTATGCGATTTCTGAACTGTTTGAATTTTTTATTCTGGTAAGATTTTGTCATAACTCCTTTTTCTGGTTCTGAAAATATCGTTACAGTTGCATCAGGTTTCAGATTCAAATATCACATAGACTTTTGTAAAACTATCACTTGTGTTGTGAATCTTCAAGCTTTGCTATACCATAGTTTTAATGTGGCAATACAGGTTCTAATTTCTTACGCTTCATCTCTGTCAATCACCCTTTCAAGACCATCATAATGCATACACTATTGTTGATACTTTATTGCCCTGATTATACATGAAATATAAGCCACTGTTTGTTTGGGAGTCAAATTTTAGCAACCATTATTTGTTTAGAAGTAAACTATTTGTCACTTTTTGATTAGGAGTCAACTATTTGCCACTGTTTGTTTAGGAATTAGATATTTGCCACTGTTTGTTTAGATGTCAACTGTTTGCCACTGTTTGTTTAGAAGTCAGCTATTTGCCACTGTTTGTTTAGGAGTCGACTATTTGCCACTGTTTGTTTAGGAGTCAACTATTTGCTACTGTTTGTTTAAGAGTCAACTTTTTGCCACTGTTTGTTTAGAAGTCAACTATTTGCCACTGTTTTTTGCCACTGTTTGTTTAGGAGTAAAATATTTGCCACTGTTTGTTTAGAAGTCAACTGTTTGCCACTGTCTGTTAAGAAGCCAACTATTTGCCACTGTTTGTTTAGGAGTCACATATTTGCCACTGTTTGTTTAGGAGTCATTCAAATGATTTGATGGGGACTCAAATAATTTCCTTCAATGGTGTACAATTCAAAATGGACAACGTACATCATAAGAAAGAAGACGAGACATTTCCTAGATTTATTGTAAACGTTTGATACAGCATGTTTATCAATGTTGTGACAAGTTTCTACAAATAATTACAAAAACCTATAACAAGAAAATTACTATCATTTCAATTTCACAAATAAACATATAAGTTTAATATCTGTAAATCATGTAACAAAACTAGTATCTCAATTGTTTGTAAAACAATTGAAAGGTCTTTCCTGTAAAAGTGAGGTTTTCGTAAAGTTCTTTGTATGACCTTTCGTTTGATATAAGACAAGCATACCTTCTGAAACTTTTTCGCTTTTTACACTTAATAACCTCATCCGCCTACATTTTTGAGATCGGAAGTATGATATATGTAACACAGGGTAGATAAGCTTTCATTTGAAATACGACAAAGCCAAATTCTAAAAAGTTTGATTTTTGCACTTAATAACCCTATCCAACTAATTTATGGAGGTCGGGAATTTGATATTTCAAATGTAGACACCATGACCTTTCATTTGATGTACAACAAGCCTACCTTAAAAGAAAATTTATTTTTTGCACTCAATAACCCCATCCAACCCATTTTTGGGAGACGTCAATTTGAAATTTGAAATGCACGCTTTATGTTCTTTCGTTTGATATGCGACAATCTTACCATCTATGAAATTTGAATTTTTGCACTAAATGACCCCACCCTTCCACCTGGGATGAAAAAGAGGATTTAAAATTTTCATTTTTAAGTAGAGTTTATTGAGACCTTCAATTTGATATATCAGATGACACTATTTGACAAAGTACCAAAAATGCTACAATATCAATGGTATACATAGAATTTATGAAACTTACAAAGTCAATGCAAAAAATGAAAATTTAAAATGATTTTTTGGTGTTTTTGTCAATGGAATGTTTTTGGTATTTGGTTAAACATATAACTATGTTAATTTCTTCAATTTCTAAAACACTTTAAGTGGTTAGCTGTTGTTGATTCAGAAATACATGCTGCGGCTCGTAAAACTTCAAACTGAATTATCTCTAAAACGACAATAGATATCTCAAATCTGTTAAATGGTAGAGTTCACCAAGGTCACAATTAATCATCAAATATATGATGCAATACCAAACTTAAGAACCGGAAGTCGTAGAGACATGGGACTACTACCATTCAACTCAGGACCATTTGTCCTTTCAAATATCACAAGTTCAATGTCATAGTATACTGTGAAGGTCAAGGTGAAATTTCATCATGACCTGACATTGACCTCAAATTGAAGGTCTTGAATTACTGATCATCTTTGCAGTTGATAGTAGGTTGATATATGTTACCTTTAAAAAGATATACACAAAATACTATACTTTTAAGAATCATCCCGTTGTAATTTTTGAACAGACGGTCGAACATTTTTGGGCTTATTGTATAAAATGTAGAGCTCGTCGAGAGGAACAATTTACACGCTGTATGTATGCAGCAAAGTCTTATCGTTTTTTCTAATATGTAAGCTTGAATTTGCAGCGTAATTTTTTTTTGCACTCAGTGACCTTTGACCTTGGGTGCATATTGAAGGTCACATGAATTAAAGATTATTGGTGAAGGTTCCAGGTCCCTATGACTTCCGGTTCATGAAATAGAATTTTTCAAAAATTATTTATAATTTTTAAAGGGAAATAACTCCTTATAAGGGTAAGTAACAAATTAATTGTTTATGTTTATAAACAGTGCCATCTGTTCTTGTACATGCTATCATTTCCAATTACATTATATCTCTAATACTTTTTAAGAAAAATGCAAATAAAAAAAAATGTCATAAGGGGATATAACTCTCTTAGGGGATGATGAAATCCTAAGCAGCCTCATATGGTAATACATCATGATGATATCTACCTATTGTCCATATAAGGTCATGATATCTTTCAAAACATTTGAGGGGGCCATGTTGAAAAAAATCAATAAAAGGGAAATAACTTCTAAAGGGGATGATGAAATCCTACAAAAGTTTATCTGGTAGAAGTTCATAATGAGGTCTATCGATGGTTCATATTTGGTCTTGATAACTTCAACAGAAAGGGGAGGAGGCCCTGTCAAAATAATGTTGGAAGAAAAAAAAGAAAAAGAAAAAAAAAAAAAAAAAAAACATTAGAAAAACAAAAGGTTTTTCCTCACGGAGAGGAAAGACCTTAATTATGAAGGATTCTGGGTAATATAATCAGAAAATATTTGTAACGATACACTACATGCACTAGGAACAATATCAATATTAATACATATTCAAATTATGTGTTATTTTCATCTGAGTGTTAAAGCAATACAATGGTTCATAGTCATTCTGAAATAATGTGTTTGAAATTAAATTGTGAAGCCTTTAACTTGTTATGTTTTGAGGGCAAATGTCTAAATGACCTTCCCGTAATTTATTTTATGAAAAAAAGGTCATTTGAATAGTTAACTGCTACATGTATCAAAAATATTTAAGAAATACATCAAATAAATGTTAAATACAAATCTACCAAACACTCATGCAGAACAAACATAAAATAATTCAATAGTAAATTGCTATTTCAACTGCTACAAAAATGCTTAAATTTGTACAAATTATAAATTTAACTTTTACAAAAATTTTAACAATTTAAATAAATCTGTCTAAAACTTTCTAAAAAATAAAACATAAATAACACATGAACGATGTCTGAAAATACCATTGATACTTTATAGTCTTATTACATTCAATCTAAGTACTATATAAATCCTGAAATGCTACCTTCTGATGTTGCGTTTGACGACAACATACCGGAAAGGGAGAAATTTGAGGATTTAATTTTAATTAGATTAAATTTTTATTTTTTTAATCTATGCGAGAGGCTTTCAAAATTACAGCAAACAAGAATTTTAAAACACTTATTAGTGTTAAAGTAAAAGCAACAAGGGACAAGCCTCTTCATAAACAGACTTGACTTCATTTTGTAATCAGTATTAACATGAACTTAAAATTTGAAAATCAAAGGTTAAAGAATGTATTGCATGGAAACTAAATAAAATACTATTTTCTTGATAATCAATATCCATATCTCCTGAATAATTTAAGGGAAAAAGATCAATATTGAAGTAATACTAAAATCTGATTCATTTGGAGACTGTTTGATAGTTGTCTTCTTGGTAATCATACCACATTATATAAAGAATTTCAATAGTATTTATCAAACTCATGTAACCTTAAAACTCTTACTAAATAAACTGTATAATAATGCCCTTACTAATTCATTCTATTTAACAATAATTTCGCTTGAGCATTCACTTTTATTTACGAATAGGAATTATGTAAAAATGTATCTACAGGTTTCATCATATTATATTAAAGACAAAATATTATAATATTCTAAATATCTACATTTCATGATAAAAAGATTCACAACTGTAAGATTTTATACTAAAGTAAGGATATTGGCAGTTATAAAAGAACCTCTTCCCATTGTTGTTGAAACACCATTATGTGTGAGAAGAGACACAAGAGTGCACACACTGAAATGTCTCGCCTTCTTTACTAATCATTGATATTATGTTGATAGTCCTAATAATAAAGTTTTATTATAAACTTAACATAAACCAAGACAACAAAACATTGACCTGTAAACCATGAAAATGAGGTAAAGGTCCGATGAACCATGCAAGGTAGGCATGTACAGCTAACAATTCTTCCATACAACAAATAAAATTGACTTATTGCTTATAGTTTAAGAAAAACAGACCAAAACACAAAAACTTAACACTGAGCAATGAACCGTAAGAAATGAGATCAAGGTCAAATAAAACCTGTGCGACTGACATGTACATCATGAATTATTTCCATACACCAAATATAGTTGACCTATTGCATATAGTATTAGAAAAAAAGGCCAAAACTCAGACTTAACTTTGACCACTGAACCATGAAAATGAGGTCGAGGTCATATGACACCTGCCAGGTAGACCTGTACACCTTACAACCATTCCGTACACAAAATATAGAAGACCTATTGCATACAGTATGTGAAAAACAGACCAAAACACAAAAACTTAACTATAACCACTGAACCATGAAAATAAGGTCAAGGTCAGATGACACCTGCCAGTTGGACATGTACACCTTAAAGTGCTTCCATACATCGAATATACTAAACCTATTGCTTATATTATCTCCGATGTGGACTTGACCACCAAAACCTAACCTTGTTAACTGATCCATGAAATGAGGTCGAGGTCCAGTGAAAACTGTCTGACGGGCAAGAGGACCTTGCAAGGTACGCACATACCAAATATAGTTATCCTATTACTAATAATAAGAGAGAATTTAACATTACAAAAAATCTTAACTTTTTTTTCAAGTAGTCACTGAACCATGAAAATGAGGTCAAGGACATTGGACATGTGACTGACAGAGTCATCCATATACAAAGTATGAAGCATCCAGGTCTCCCACCCTCTAAAATGTAAAGCTTTTACGAAGTGAGCTAACACCGCCGTCGCCGCCGCAGGATCACTATCCCTATGTCGAGCTTTCTGCGACAAAAGTCGCAGGCTCGACAATAATCAAAGAGCTGATAGCTCTGAAGTGGAAGAAGGTGAATAAAAGGTAACTTGAATTACCATAAAAGCAGCCCCACTTACCCAGGCTGCTTTGTTCCATTATCGTTAAAATGTATTTTTTTTCTTCAAACAAGAAAAGGTCATAAGTACATGGATTTCCCATCCGTACAATCATTTTCTATGTTCAGTTGACTATGAAAATTAGGTAAAATCTTTAATTTGGCAGTAAAATTAAGAAGATCATATCAAGAGGAACACATGTGTACTAAGTTTCAACTTGATTGGATTTCAACTTCATCAAAAACTACCTCGATCATAAACTTTATAACCAGAAGAGGACGGACGGACAGACTAGAAAACATATTGCCCATAAATGGAGCATAAAAATAGTAAGATTTGTTGCATACCTGCCAACTTTTGAAAGTTCCCATATGGGTTTTTACTGCACAACAACAATTTTAAAGGTTACAATTTTTAGCGACGTATTTTGCAAGATCTGGCTTGTCTAGAAAAAGTGTCATATTTGTATGATGAACTTATATGCCTTTTTCTTAAGTCTGTTTGCATGATTCTAGTTATATATTAAATCGGTAGAAAAAATATACATAAAGCTAGCAGACCAGGGTTTATTTTCCAGATTAAGAATATTAGATGCTTGTTGAAATCTCCAATTTTGAATTATGCACAAAGATGGACCTTTAACAGGTTGGGAACAACACTCCAAATGAGGGTAACCTAACTGGAAGATCATCACAACCCACTGTAAAAAATGAGCACAAAAAAAGTCATTTATATTCATATTATTTGATGAAACTCTTCCCCAAGAACTATGTATCTATTAAGTACTGAATGGTCAAAACATCATGTTTTTTTATCGACATAAATTTTGTCGTAAATGTAACCAAATGATGTAGAAATTGTGTTTTTTCTTCAAATTTCCATCAAATTGTAATGTTTATAGTTCCCTTATTGCCTCTCTATTTGAATAAAATAAAATAATAAGTAGAATCTGTTTCTTGTTTTGTTTTGTTTTGTTTTTGACAAATGATTGTTCACTGCTTGCAAATGAATCATTATATTTATATATCTTATCTGTATATATTTTTGTTCATGTCTCCATCTCCTTATCATATGTAAATGTATAGACAAATAAGAAAGAAATAAGCTCCACATGTATATTTGCAACATCGTAAATTAATTAAAAAAATAACATTCACTAACACTATTACTGCATGGATTTTAAGCATTATGAAAGTCATATTTGTAGAAAGCTTAAAAAGACTTAAAAAAAGTGTAAAATGTCTTGCTATTTTCTTAGCTTACACAATAAAATCTAATATATACTAACATTTACAAATTTAAATTTCAAGAACTAGGAACTAAACTAACTACTAGACCTTTTATTAGTCTTTTTTATTACATATTTAACCTTTTATTAGTGTAGTTGCACATATTGTATGTAGATTATGAAATCTCTAATAAACAAATGTATGATATAAACTTCAATTTAATCCTCGAAAGGAGGTCTAGATTGCTAAAATAATTTATAAATTTTAATTTTTTTATTTGTGCAAAATCATTTAAATTCATTTAATCAACATCCTTTTATGATTATTTGATTAAAATATTAATCATTTATAGTCTTTTTACAATTTACATTTTTAAAAGCAAAATAACTGAAAACAGGATAAAACAAAGGGAAGTAACACAAAAGTGGATCCTGGAGGCAATAAAGAATATATATATAAAGAATATATCGTTGATTACCAGTATGTTTGACACACAAGCTGTCAAATGAAGCCATATAATTATACATCTTCTTTGATGTTCAGGTAAAATTTAACACAGGTGTCAATTACACCCGTACAGTAGTAAGAAATGATCAAATATGGCGTCGAAAATTTTTATTCATGAAATATTTCATACACGGGAGTTTTTTCTCCTAAACGGGAGGACGGGAGGAGACCCTTGAAAACGGGAGTTTTGTACTTCCGTCGGGAGGTTCACATGTATGTTACGAAGGGCATCTAATTCACATGACAAAGGAAAACCATGAATAAAGACATCACTTTATATAGCCTTTTTATTTATATAAAAACAAAATCTTCTTGTCTGCAGGATTGCAAACTCGTAACTTCAAGGGCGAACTTGTAAACAGGGCGAGTTGTCCCGATACCAAATTCACGCATGCGTAATACAAATATCTACAGTTAAAACATCCTGTTACAAGTAAACAAATAACGTTCATGTGGATGAGATGAAAAACTAATAATTTACATAAATAAAAGGGTCATATTTACGATAGTGATTGTTTTACAATCATAATTTACAAATTAAATGATTCAGATGCCTAATCATGTATAAAAATCGGTGTCAGGAATCTTAAGTTGTTTTGAAATTGTAATACACGAAATGAATGCGGCATACGGAGACTCAATGCCAATGGTCAGCCCCTTAAGTCTTCAGAAGACTTGACGTCTTCTTCCACTAAAAATTATCATACTAACCTCAAGTAAAGTATAAATCTGCTAGGAATAAATCCAATATTTTTTAACATGACAAATCAAAAACCAAACTAATACAAAGATATGATATGAGACATGATATTAGTATGTTATGTAAACTACCCTCCTTTAAGAGTAAATTATTCTGACAGATTATTGATCTGTCTGTCTGTAGGACTAAACCACCCTGAAAGGAGGGTAGTAAACATAACCTAATAATGACTTCACAGTTCAGCTAACAAGCAAGCTAAAAAAACATTCTACCTTTACCTACACACTCAATGTATTTGGCTGTAACAAAGTTAAATTTCTTTCCTTTCATTTTAACTATAATCAATATAAGCAGCAATGGCATTACAAATGTGACATGAAACAATTACTTATAAGTTTAGATATAAAATATAATAGGTCGTTATTTTTTCGTTTGAATTCACACCCCTTTTTACAAGAACTCTGGATGACACTCCCTCCTACCCTATTTCATTTAATAACTCAGATCCCAATTTTAAAACAGTTCATGTCAAGTTTTAGATACAAACAAAAAGTACACCTCCTAAACCAGTTGAACAAGTTGACAGACATGCTGGAAATTTGGAATAAATTAAAAGTATAAAAATAATATTTTGTTCTTTAATATAACACTTTATGGAATAAAATATGAAAATCTGTGGCCTATGTATTTAAATAAGTTGATATAAATAATATATAATTATCAAATGACAAAATTCAAAAAGTGTAATAGGTCATTCAATATCAGTAATCTGTTTCTGATGTCATTTCTATGTAATTTTTTTTAAGTCATATACAGTGAAACCTATATGTGGACGGACAGACAGACAGACCAGCATATCAGAAAACACAATGAACACCATGGTCGTTGCATGGCATTACAATCCATAGGAGTAGATGATTTCAAACGGTTTGAAGAAATAAATTATTTATTTTGAGTAGCCTATTTTTTAAAATGTTGTAAATATATAAAAAAAAACAACATACTAAATCTACTTGTAAACAATAAAAGAATCATAATATTCAAAAATTCATTCAAGAAAAATATTGTAAAAATCTAAATAATTTTATAAATTCAAATCAAATGTATGTCAATTTCATTCTAAATATTAAAATCCTATATCACTAAATTCACTGCCAGCCCCTAAATATAAAAAAAAATGTTATGGTCTACAGTTTTTGGTTCTTATAAGTATACTAAACAATTTAAACCAAAAATTAACCTAATACTTAACTACAACTTATATCAATAATAATCAATACAGGTTCTACCATAATTTGACAGCAGCCTAACATAGTTATTAAACTAGAAAAAGAAACCCAAATGATCCTCCATTTTCATGGATAGAAAAACATTGTGTCATTTTGATATATTCAATTTATGATATTACACGAAATTGCACTGTTTTCCTGTTTTGTTGATACATATATAGAAGAGCTATTCCATTAACATGTATGTGGGAGGGTAGGCAGGAAATCTAATTATTGAATATGGGTCATGTATAAAAAAGATGTGGTATGATTGCCAATGAGACAACTCTCCACAAGAGACCAAAATTGACACAGAAATTAACAACTATAGGTCACTGTACACCCTTCAATGTACACCCTTCAACAATGAGCAAACCCCATACCGCAGAATCAGCTATAACAGGTGTCTTTTTTCAGTATGTGTTTATTACCATCATGCAAAATTGTTGAAAAAAATGGTTCTTGATTGTACAGATTTTCTCCTAAATCTCTTCCTAGCCTCCCACATACATTTTATATTCAATATAAGTGAATTGATAAAGACCCCAGATTAATGTGAAGGGATTCTGATGATAGATATCTGTCAGTCATGTTCTACAAAACTTTAAAAAGGATAACATCTACATATATCAAAGTGTGCCAAAAAATTGGTACCATTAATGAAATATTATCACAGAAACTGCTTTAAACATGTTAAATGGTATTTCATCAAAAAAGATAAGCTATCTATTTGTTAAACGAAAGAATTTTTATAAAACAGAAGTTTACTAGATTTGTCATTGTAAACCTAAAAATTAACATAATGGATATAAAGAAAAAAAGAGGTGGAATGATTGCAAATGAGACAACTCTTCACAAGTGACCAAATGACAAAGAAACTATAGGTCACTGTATGGCTTTCAACAATGAGCAAAGCAAATTAAAGTTATTCTACCGGTTAAAGACAGACAATTTCTTATAATCAATACTCATAATAATTAAAAGAATTCAAATAATAATTCTTCCTAACATCTTAAACCATCAACTGATTGTCATTGATGTGAACACTTTTTCTGCTTCCCTCATACCACTAATATATGCCCCAGTAACAGATTGAGGATGCTGAAGATTTGTAGCTTCTGCGGCAAAGTAGATTTTGCCTTTAACGTCTGCCGCTAAATCATCGTACAGATCTCCAGTAGCTCCTACAGGGATGTGGCTATAAGCCATCTTTATATGTTTGTTCTGGTACCATCTGGTTATTAAGTACTTCTGTGGCTTTGGAACTTTCTTAAAATACATGATTTTGATAAGTGTAATTCTAGACATGGCTGAACTTTCTAAAAATACTCTTAAAAAACATGATTTTGGCATATATGCTGAAAGCATACTGCATTTCCTGCAAAACTATACAATTTTTATATGCGAGTTCTAATTTAAGACATAGCCACATTTGTTAAAAAAAACACATCAATAATTTAACACATACATGTATTCTCCATTACCTGAAAATACACGGTTTTGACATGTTTGATATTTGAGTAGTTCAGCAGAAAATAACTGACAATTTTTTAAAATACATGATTTTGTTATGCAACATTCTTAAAACAACTGCACTTTTGAGGGAATCAGTGACATTTTGACTAGATTTTACACAACACCAACATGAAGTCAGAGAGTTATTGCAGCACACAATACATTCTTCACAATCTTTTTTCAATTACTGCTATGTTCTCAATATATTCTAAGGAGTGTGGATGGAAATTAAAACCTCTTTGAAAATTTGTGATGCATAACACTATGGGGAGATAACTCCGTAAAAATCAGCTGAATGATTAAATCTTGTTCTGTTGAGGAAATATTCAACTTTTATGAAAATAAATGAGCCAAATTACTTATAGTCAAGGTGTATTATTCCGCATCCACCTTAGGTAAATATTACAGTGAAACTTCTCAAAACCGGCCGCCCGGGATTTGGCCGGTTTTCCGGGGTGGCCGGTTTGTTGAATTTGAAATTTACAAGAGTTACTTCCCTTCAATATAAGAATTACTTCCCTTCAATATGTGTGCATTTGTGCATATTTTTTTTTTACCATGTAGTGTACCTCAATCATAAAGTTTGTTTTGTTGTGTAAATTTAGCTTTGTATTCTAAATTGATTATGAAATAAATATTAAAACATCATTTGTATCTTTATCATCTTTTATTTTGCAGGAATAACAAATAAAATGCAACTATCTAAAAAACAGTTTTAATATCAATATATTATGTTTTTGAAACATTTATCTCATTTTCATCATCGGTACCATACAATGTTAATTCATTACTTCATCAGCAGTAATAAATAACTTTATATTCATTTATAAGGCGTGTATCATTAGTTTTAGGTTTAACATCAATAGATTATCCCGACGATATCTAATTACGATTTAATTTGAAAGATCAAAGTGATTAATTTCTGTAATATGCCTAAAAAATATTTATTTAAACTGAACAAATAAAGTAGCCAAGCTAAAACATTTAATGAAAATTAATTATCATCATTGATTAGCGTTGGTGAAGATCATAATCTCTCAACCGATAATTAATGCGGGTATTGAATTGACATTGACAGGTAAACACTACTCAGTGGCCATGCAGGTGTCTAATTGACCGGATTAACTTGTTTGTTTATATAACAGTTGTATACATGGACAAATGATTACAAATGAGAAGGCCGGTTTTATGAGGTGATATTTTATTGATTTTGATTACACAAATACACAAATAACGGCCGGTATATATATATCCGGTTAAAAAGGGGTGGCCGGTTTTATAAGGTTACCTGACCGTTTTTGTACATACACGCCCGACGGGACTTATGGTTTTGGCCGGTATGAAGGGAGAACGGGTATTAAAAGGGACGGGTTTAGAGAAGTTTCACTGTATAGCTAAATGTTTTGTATGCCAATATTTTAGAATATTTTCTATTCCTTTTTACCTCCTTTCCAGGAGAAATGTACTAAGCCTATCTTCTTAGGGAAGAGTTCTGAGAGAGTTTCTATACACATTGCTATTATTTCTTCATCTGATTTCTGTTTTAGTATTTCTACACTATCCCCACATATATGTGTTGATAAGATATAACAACTTTTACCACTAGTCTACAAATACATAAAGTAAACAAATAACATTAAAAGTTATAATTCAATTAAGTTTCATATAACAAAATTCATTGGTTATTTACAACACTTTATTTGGCTAAATATGAGCTGGGTTGATAGAAATGGACTATATGCAAGTGCACTTATACATCTAGGACAATATCCCTAATATGCCTTGAAATGAGGAACTCAAAAGTCACGTGTAAAAAATCTCTGTGCAGTGGTATGAACACATTTCTATGATACACAAATAACTGAGCTGAACCATTTGTGTTGATTTAAGAAAATAGGGGAACACAGAATACATGTGAAAAAACTAAAATCTCACTTTGTACCCCGAAAATTTAACCACATATGTGAAAATGTCTCAGCTTCGAAACGAGTTAAAGATATGGACTGAGCAACAGAAGAAAATGTTACCATTACAGCCTATGGAGAAACTAATACGCATCTTGACCATTCTACATGTATAAAACTTTGATTTTGGAAAATTGAAATACAAAATCTTTTTTGGTTGGTTTTGTAGATTTTCTTATACATGTTATTACAGTTCAATGATTGAATTATTTTTAATTTTAGTTTCTTGTGTATAATTCAGAGTTTAGTATGAAGTCCATTATCACTGAACTAGTATACATATTTGTTTAGGGGCCAGCTGAAGGACTCCTCCAGGTGAAAGAGTTTCTCTCTACATTGAAGACCCATTGGTGGCCTTCGGCTGTTGTCTGCTCTACGGTTGGGTTGTTGTCACTTTGACACCACATTCCCCATTTCCTTTCAATTTTAATTTTAGGGTTAAAAATGAAAAGTATCAGACTGCAACATCTTACTGAGTGCATTAATTATTGGGGTTTTGTCATTGTTGACTAAAACGTGATTTTAATTTTTGTGATATTGAGAGAAATCTCAAAATCTGAGTTTAGATTCTTGCGATTATATCCCTGTCGCATTTTTCACAATGAAAAAAAAAACATTGCAATAATTTCTGAATTTTCAGTATTATTGGAATTCTCACCCAGTCACAGTGTTAGCTTCTGAATGAACAATTTGTATGAAAATTTTCTTAATTTGTATGCAATTTTATTACACAGATTTTATTACTTACATTTTCTTTGGATAGATCATGAAATACTCCAAATAATCCTCTGCAACAAAATTCAGTTTCTACTCTTCCAAAGACCTCTGAAGGAGAACTTTTATCTGACCAAAATCTTTCTTTAAACTGTAGAACAACCTACAATTATATATGAAGTTACATATTGTTCAGCAATAATGGCAACAGAATGCAGTTGTGAACATTAATGAAAGTGAAACAAGAATGTGTCCCTAGTACATGAATGCCCCATCCACACTAACATGTTCTATGGACTGTGAAATGGGTGAAAATTTCTAATTGTGGCATTAAAATTGGGAATATCATATCTTAAGGAACATGTGTACTAAGTTTCAAGTTGATTGGACTTCAACTTCATCAAAAACTACCTGGACAAAAAACTTTAACCTGAAGGGGGACGGACCCACGCATATACCAGAAAACATAATGCCCATAAATGGGGCATAAAAAGTGATTTTACATGTCAATATAAATATGAGATCCTGATGTTCAGTGGTTTCATTTGTTTCAGGCTGTATTTGGCAAAACTTTTAGGAAGTTTGGTTCTCAATGCTCTTCAACTTCGTACTTTATTTGGCCTTTTTTTACTTTTTTGGATTCGAGCGTCACTGATGAGTCTTTTAATTTGTAGACATCTGCGTCTGGCATATATACTAAATTTAGACCTGGCATCTATGATGAGTTTATTTTCAATAAGATGAAGTGGTTTATAAGTGTTAATGTGATATTGGATGCGTTTCTATTAAAACCAGTGACTGATCTGAATCATTTGTGCTAATTTGGAATAAAGAGGATCATAGAATAAATGTGTAACAAGAGTGCACGCGATGAAATGTCTCGCCTTCTTTACTAATCATTGATATTATGTAAATAGTCCTAAATATAAATCTTTATTACAACTGTCACATAAATTTAACATTAACCAAACATTAGGTCAAGGTCAGATGAACCATGTCAGGCAGACATGTACAGCTAACAATTCTTTTAAACAACAAATATAGTTGACCTATTGCATATAGTATTAGAAAAAGACCAAACTCAAAAACTAACTGATCCACGATAGGAGGAGAAGGTCAAGTGAAACCTGTCTGAAGGGCATGAGGACCTTAAAAGGCACACATATACTAAATATAGTTATCCTATTACTTATAATACATGTAATAAGAGAGAATTTAACATTACAAAAAATCTTAACTTTTTTTCAAGTAGTCACTGAACCAGGAAATTGAGGTCAAGGACATTGGACATGTGACTATCAGAAATTTTGTAATATGAGGCATCTATTTACAAAGTATGAAGCATCCAGGACTTCCATTTCTAAAAAATAAAGCTTTTAAAAAGTTAGCAAACGCTGATTCAGCTGTGGCTGAGCTTTCTGCGACAAAAGTTGCATACCGACAAGAATTAAATCTCACTTCTTACACTGGAAATTTAACCACATATGTGAAAATGTCTCAGCTTTAACAGCAGTCATCTTACTGTGGATTCATTTATTTTCATGGGTACCAATTTTTGTGGATTGAAGAAAACTTGCATATTCAAATTTGTGGTTTTGTCAAAGTCTGCATACATTCCTTTTGAATATTTATAATTTTTCATTGAACAACTAGATTTGTGGTTCCCCTGTTCCCACAAAAATGATTCTCCAACGATTATTGATGAATCCATATTAATATTTGAGTTTACGATATGAGCAGGGGCATTGAGGATAAAGCTACCATTAACGCCTAATTGAAATGAATTGCCATCCGTGCCGAGATATGAATAGGCTGTTTGTTTAAATTACCTTTTCCATATATCCTACACCTAATTGTTGACTAGCCATGACTTTATTCTGTGGTAGAGGAGGAGTGAATTGGACTGTTCCATTCTTCAATACTGCTAAAGGCAGGGTCACAATGACCTAAATAGAAAATAAATGTTACTTTTGAAAAGCATGTTAATAATTAGAGATTACTAATATCTGTCATCGTAAAAGCTTTAGTGTTTAAGAAATAATTGATGCAGTTATATCGATTCTGATTAGGACAATTGAGGTAATTTCTATGTCTGATGTGTATAAGTGAAGAGAGTTTGTATATGCTCTTCCATGGACCTCCCGTTTTTACTTGTTTACAAGCTAACGACTTGCAATGTGTTTTTTCAGAGCAGGGGTTTTGAACAGCCAGCATGAGCGTTGTCGTATCTAGGTCAAATATGTCAATTGCGAATTGTAACACATTGTAGTCATAATATACATGTATGGATTGGTAATTCAGGGGTCGAATTTAAGCTTTTTTGTGTACTGGCCAGCGGACCAGTGAACCGTAAATCTACAGGTCCGGCACCAAATCTACTGGTCCTAAATAATGACATTCATTCGACAAACACTAAATTATAAATAATAACATCCCTGTACAGTGGAATTTGTTTTGCAGGTTTTTTGTTGTTGTTAATAAACTGAGATTGTGTTGCAATCAGTGATTTGTCTCAACAATTTCTACTGGTCCGTCGGAC